>PUFA01000913.1:0-77837 GCA_003508835.1 Eonycteris spelaea | reverse complement strand
AAGGGTGATATTGGGCCCCTCATAAAATGCTTGGGAAGTTTGCCTCCTCTTTTCAATTTTTTGGAAGAGTTTGAGGAGAACAGATATGAAAATCTTCTTTGAATGTTTGGTAGAATTCACTGGTGAAGCCATGTAGTCCTGGACTTTACTCTTTGGTAGGTTTTTTGTTGATTGTTTCAACTTCCAAACTGCTCATCGGTCTGTTTAGATTTTCCAGATCTTCTTGATTCACTCTAGGAAGGTCATATTTTTCTAAGTACTGGTCTTGTTAGGTTATTAAATTTGGTGTTATCTAATTTTTCATAGTATTACTTGCATAATCCTTTGTATTTCTGTGGTGTCTGTGGTAATTTCCCCTCTTTCATCGCTGATTGGTTTATTTGTGTCCTTTCTCTCTTTTTTTTTTTAGTGAGTGTAGCCAGGATTTGTCAGTTTTATTAACTTTCTCAAAGGACAGCTCTTTGTTGCATTTTTTTTCTCTTTGTGTGTGTGTGATTTCAATTTTATTTCTGCTCTAATTTTGATTTCTTCCCTTCTGCTGACTTTAGCTTCATTTGTTCTTCCTTTTCTAGTTTTAAGATGAAGAGTTAGGTTGTTTATTGGGCTCATTCTTGTTTTTGGAGATAGGCCTGTAATGATATGAACTTTCCTCTCATGACCACTTTTGCCGTGTCACAAAAGTTTTGATATGTCACACTATCATCTTATTTGTTTCTATGTATCTCTTGATCTCTCTTTTGATTTCTTTTCTGACCTAGTTATTCTCAGTAGCATGTTGTTTAATTTCTATGTATTTGTGGTTCTTTCTGATTTCTTTTTGCAGTTGATCTCATTTCAAATCATTATGATCAGAGAATACGGGTTGTATATTTCAACCCTCTTATATTCATTGGGGCTATCTCTGTGTCCCAGTATGTGGTCAATCCTTGAGAATGTCCATGTGCCAGAGAAGAATATAAGTAGCTGTTTTGAGACGAAAAGGCTCCATATATGTCAATTATGTCCAGTTGTTCTAATGTGTCATCTAAGGATGTTTTTCTTATTGATGTTCTTTGGATGATCGTCCATATCAAACAGTGGGGTATTTAGGTCTCTCTGATATGATAGTTCTATAATCATTTCTTATGTATTTTGGAAGCTCCCTGATTAGAAGCACAGGTATTAATAAGTGTTATGTCTCTTGATGCATGATTCCCCTTATCATTATGAAGTGCCCCTCAGTATCTTTCTTTACCTTTTTTTTTAAAGTCTATTTTTGTCTGCTATATGCACCGCTATGCCTACTTTTCTCTGAAAATCATTTACTTGGAATGTCATTTTCCACCCTTTCACTTTGAGTCTCTACTTGTCTGTGGAGCTGAGATGTGTCTCCTAAAGGCAGAATATGGTTGGTTTTGTTTTTGATCCAATCTGCAACTCAGTGACTTTTTATGAAACATGAGGTCTTCTTATGGCCATTTTATCTTTTGCTTTCTGGTAGCTCGCATTTCCATTGCTTTCTTGTCTTTGTGTTTCTGTGTTTTTTTTTTTCTCTCTTTTGAATTTTGGTTAGATTTTTTGAGTTTTCCTTCTGATCCTTCTTGTTTTATGTTATGTACCTCAGTTTGAATCCTTGGCGTCTGGTTACCATTACATATATGTAAAGGATAGTTGTTATATATGTATATTCGTCCATTTTTGTCTACATGCTTGACCTCCATTCCCCTTTGTGAAATTGGGTCTTTGGATCCTCCCCTCTTCTGTTATCGTTGTCTCAGTTTGTCCCTATGTATGCTGAAAGTTCATTACTACCTTGCTGTAGCAAGTCTCTTCTTATTGTTTAAGCTTATAATGTCCTGTCTTGATAAGGGTTGTACTCCTCTGCTTCTATCTACCTGCTAGTCGCCTTACTCCTAATTATGTATATTTTTTGTCATTTTATTTTATGTTAGCTGACACCTTTCAGTATCTCAGTATTTCCTATAGTGGCCTCATAGTTGCAAATTCCCTCAATTTTTTATGTCTGAAAGTTCTTTATTTCTCCTTCATATGTAAGGGTAACCTTTGCGGATATATTATTCTTGGCTGGTAGTTACTTTCATTTAAAATTTGAATACTTGATTCCATTTCTTTCTGGCTTGTAACGTTTGTGATGAGAAGTCTGACGATAATGTAATGGGTTTCCTTTATAGGTTATGATTCTTTTTTCCTGGCTGCCCTGAGAATTCTATCTTTGTTGTTGATTTTTGATCATTTTAATACAATGTGTCTTGATGAAGGCCTTTTTGGGTTGAGATAATTGGGTGTTCTGTTGACTTCTTGAATTCCAAGCTCCAGCTCATCCCTTAGATTTGGAAATTTTCATCAAGTATTTGTCTTAAAATGCTTTCTAATCCCTGCTCCTTTTCCTCCCCTTCAAAAATGCCCATTTTCTTGATTCCTCTCCTGATGCTATCAGCTACTTCTTGTGTTTTCTCTTTCATTATTTTCATTCTTTGGTTTCTCTCTTCTTCCTTCTGATATATTTCTAGATTCCTGCCTTGATATCACTGATCCTTTCCTCCATTTGGTCGACTATTTCTGCTATTTCCAATGTTTTCATCATTTTTAACTCTTGCATGTGTTCTTTATCTCCAGAAGTTCTATTTAGTTCTTTTTGAGGGTTTCATTCTCCTTGCTATAGAACTCATTCTGCTCATCTAGCTGTTTTTTTCAATTCTGAAATTGTTATGTGAAATTTTGGATCTCATTGAGTTTTTTCAGAAGTACCATCCTGAATTCTCTGTCATTTAAGTTGCCTATTTCTATGTCTATAACCTTATTTTCTGGAGATTTTTCTCTTTCTTTCTGAGATGCCTTGTCTTCATGATAGTTCATGGTTTTTAATGGACTATTTCTCCACCTGTGCATTAATGGAAATGTATTCTGCTTTTTTCCAGAAAAAAAGATTCATTACATAAAGGTCTCTCTTTAGCCTGTTTCAAAGAAGGCACTTTTCTTTTGGTTTTCAGTAGGTGGCATCTAAGCCTCTTGATCCTTGCTTTATATAAAGTCTTCATAATGCCTTTATTTTTCTTATACATATTCAATCATGCTCACTACCCTCAGTCTCAGTCTTTGTGAGTGTTAGCAACAGTTTCGGTCGTGTTTGCTCCTATGGCGCTGGGGCTCTGTAGTGTTTTATCTTGGAGGATATGGAGGGAGGGGCCCTCTAGGTTAGAGGATGGGAGCATGGCTCAGCCTCAGTTTTGCAACCTCAGCTGAGAAAAATCAAGTGTTGTTTCTCTGCTGTCCCCATCTCTGCTTTCCATCCTGATTCCTGGGTGTTGCAGGTTTCTCCAATGGAGAGACCCAACACTGACGGTATAAGGAGGAAACAGTGGTTATTGATGCCAGCACTGGCTCAGTGGATTCTTATCCAAAGCCTGATCCCCAATTGTAACATAACGTCCAGTTTTATACAGTCTTGTCATTCTTACACAGCTACAGATATAAGGAAGAACATTGATTGGTTGGCAAGCTATGAAAAAACCATGTTGGCCAGAAAGTCCTTATGAAGGGTGGGGGCAGGGGCAGTGAGGAACAAACATGTTCGAGCAGAAAACGTTCAGACAGGGTCAGGAGGCCACATTCCCCCTTTGATGCTTGGACTCAGCACTGGGTCAGAGAGCATCATCTTTTATTTAATAATTTTTGGTTTAGAGGCTGTTGCCATCATAGCATGAGGACTTTTGCAGCAGTTTTTCTTTTTACTATAGCCTCTGAGGGAGGTGGTTGACAAGATAACATGAGCCAAACAGTATGGGAGGAGGAGGCAGGCCCCGAGGACGAGGAGTACTATTCCAGCTAAGGTCGTAAAGCCATGAAAAGTGGAGAAGCAGCCTCCAAAGAGGTTACTAGCGTCCCATCCTTTCCAACTTTGGATGACACATGAGCTATTTTCCTAATATTAGTAGCTATGACAGTCACGGCTTTTCCATTGTCATCTATTTTGAGGCAACAATCAGTCTGATTAAGCTTTCCACACATTCCTCCTTCTTCTGCTAATAGATCATCTCAGGCTAGGTGATTGTGGGGGATAGCTGACCACATCTGAGATTGTTGCCTGGCTGGAAGATCTAAAGCTGTTGAAGTCTCATTGGTTATGATCTCAAGAACTGCTTGTAATCTAATGGTCAGGTTAAGCATGTACATAGGTGTCTAGTGACCGCAGCTCCCATCTTGGGCCCAAGTGGCGGTGCTGTAGCATTGGATAATACAGGGGAGTGGCCAGTTATCTTCACCCTACATTTGTTGTCCTCCTATTTTAAGTGATCTCTTAGTTCTGGCCTTTAAATCTTGATATAGGGGAACACTTAGCTCATTTCCTCCTTGGCAGGCAGAAGAAAGCCAAGCTGAATTCTCCCAATGGTGCAACTTCCCTTTCAGTTCATTGGAAGTTGAGGATAAGCCCACTTTCCACAAATCAAGAAGACCCATCAGGTGATTTCCAGCTTTTGGGGCTAGTGGAACTGAGGTTTTTCTAGAATGTGCCAATAGCTGGATGGGTAGAAGGGGTTAGGGTCCGTGCCATTCCATATAGTATATTTGGCTGTCAAGTTTTGGTTGAGAGAGTGGCACCAGGAGGAGTTAGCTGCAGTATTATTGGCCCAATACCAGAAGGAGCTTAGGCCACCAGTTTAGGTCTGTGTGATTTAAAAATAGATTCTTTTACACGGGGTCTCTCCAACCCACTGAGTGTATCCTGGACCAACCGGCCAAGACATTTTCCCCCTACCATTTCTGAGGAGAGGAGCTCTTGGATTGACCCTCTTTGTGGCGATTCACTGTGTGGTTCCACTGGAGGAGGTAAAAGGCGACTAGACTAGTTCCCTTCCAAGGCCAATGTTCACTCATGAGTGCTCCTCTACAAACTCAGCATTAAGTGACACAAGGTTTATGGGCTATCATCACAGCTAGGTCAACAAAGAGGTTCTTCCCTAAGGTTGGGAGGTCTAGGTTTTGGCCCAAGGTGGCCTTTATATGCTGATGCAATTGTGGGATTTGGCACCTAGGAGACAGTGTAGGCTTAGGTGTGGTTGAATTACACAGTTATTGGACAATTACTCTAACTGCTGGACCCTCTGCATGGTAATGTACCACATCCAGTCTTGAAATCCTCAATGAGTGCAGAGTATGGTATGTAGGGCACATCCTTCGGGTGGGCCCCTGCTGCACATAAATTGGTCAGCTTCTGCTGTGACTAAGTCAGGCTCAATGTCTTACATTTGGTCTGTTGGCATATTTGGTGTTTTCTTCCAGAGGGTTGCCTTGAGGGCCTCAGAAGAGTCTGGAACACATTCCCTCTCAGCAGCTGCGGGCTTAAGCCTGTCGTGATGTATCCAGGGCATTATTTAGAAACCTTAAGTGCAGTGGTGGCAGAAAAAATTACAGTAAAGGAGCCTCTCCACAAGGATTTTCTACTCTTTTCACCCAGACAGAGTCTAGGTTAAACTGACAGGGAGCCTTTCCCTAACATATTGGTTGAGAGTCTGGAAGGTGGTCCCTTGGGTCTGAAGCTGTTGCCCCAGAGTCTACTCACCTATTTCCTTGAGGCTTCCTTGTAATCCTTTGATGAGTTGTGGTGGCTGCCTATACAAGATCTCACAGGGGAAGAACCCAGTCTTCTAGGTTGGGGCTGACCTGATTCTTAATGGTGCCATGAGGAGGACTTCATCCCAATGTAGATGTCTTTCTTGACATAGTTTTCCCAATTGAGTCTTAAGGGTCCTGTTTGTGTTCCATCTCTCCTGAACTCTGTGGTCAATAGGCGGAAATCAATTTCCATTTAATATTTAAATTCTTGGCTAGTAGCTGCACTATTTCTGCTACAAAGGCTGGCCCATTATCTTAGCTAATGGTAATTGGTAGGCCAAATATGGAATGAATTTTTGAAGTAGCAGTCTTGTTGCTTCTTGGGCCTTCTCAGTCTGGATACGGTAAGCCTCTACCCAACTGGAACAGCTACATACAAAGACCAAGAGATACTTGATGTTCCATGATGAGGCATTTCAATGAAATCTACTTCGAGTTCCTCAAAAGGAATGCCACTGACCCTTTGGACACTGCTTGCTACAGAGCAGGGGATGTAGAAGTACAGGCCCAGAGTAGTTTCTAGTGCAGTGGGGCCAAGGTGAACCCTTTTGTGGAACTGCTTGACAAAAGCTGGGGCTAGGATCCCAGGGAAAGCAATTCAACTGTCTTTGAAATTCCACCATCCCCCAGGGAGGAGGCTTCCCTCTTCAGTTTAAACCAGGCTTTTTCTTGAGGCAAGTACTTGAGGTCCCACATGGCTAAGTGACTGGGAATTGGGGAAGTAGTTAGAGCCACAGTGCTGGCCATCTCCTTGGCTGCTGCCAGTTTGGCAACATGGCCTGCCCTGCAGTTGCCCTGGGCCAATTTGGTGTCCCCTTATTGATGTCCTCTCAGTGCATGATGGCTACTCTCTTGGGGGCCTACAGTATCTAAGAATTCTAGAATTTCCTTTCCATATTTTATGTATTCCCCTCAGAACTGATTAGACCCTTCTCTTTGTACAGGGCTCCATGTACATGGAGGGTGGTGAAGGCGTACTTAGAGTCAGGGTGTATGTCAGCACACACTCCTACTGCCAGCTGAAGGGCACGGGTCAAGGTGATGAGCTCTGCCTTTTGTGCTGAGGTTCCCCTAGGCAAAAGTTATGCCTCCTTGGTGGAATGTAGGGTCAGCACAGCATATCTCCTTCCCTCACAAAGCTGCTACCATCAGTGTAATATTCCACATAAGGGTCCTTGAGGGGCTGGTCTTTTCAATAAGGTTGGCTAGAAAACACTCATCCATGAATTCGATGCAATTGTGGGCTGCCTGGCCAGGCCCAATGGGTAGCAAGGTGGCTGGGTTCTAGGTTGGTACTACCTCTAGTCAGATGAGTAGATTCTTGCACAGCATTCCGTGGTATCTGACCATTTGGACATTAGCTATCACCTGATGATATCGTAGCGGTTGTAACGTCATAGTGGAGCGCATTACTCTCATGTTTGTGGTGATGCTGGAGTAAACAAGCCTACTGTGAGGCCAGTCACATAAAAGCATAGCAGATACAATTGTGTAGTACGTAATACTTGATAATGATAATAAATGCCTATATTACTGGTTGATGTATTTACTATACTATATTTTTATCATTCTGTTATGGTGTACTGTTTGTACTTATAAAAATGTTCGCTATAAAACAATATGCCATGTTACTCTGGCAGCAGACTCATATAGTGTGTTTATTGTCTCTTGATTAAATTACTTTCTCTTGTGCTTGATTTAATCTTATGTTGTTCATTGACCCCTAAGCATACAAAATCCACTGCAAACATTGCCAGTAAGATGACCTGGAAATATAATTAACAGTGATTAAGGACTATAATGGAGGAAAATCAGTGATGTTTTTTCTTGCCAGTAAGGCACATACTATTCAACCACAGCTATGATCTTAAAGAACAAGAACAAAGTGATAGAAGCTGTTAAAGGAAGGATATGGTTTATTAAAGGCAGTAAGACTAACAAAAATTCAAGAAGGGCCTATATCGGCATGGAGAAACTTCTCATGGTCTTTATAGAAACCACATAAAGGACCATAGCCCTCTCAGTACCATGATGATCACAGCCAAAGCAAAAAGTTTGTGATGTTGAAAGAAAAGGCAGGACCCCATGATGATGTAGAATGTACTGCTAGCTCTGGGTGGTTTAAACAATTCTATAATTGTTACTCATTATGTATTGTAAAAGTGAGAGGTGAGTGCTGTGTAAAAGCTGCTGAAGAATTTTTGTAAATTCTAGATAAGTTGTTTGTGAGGAAATTACTTGCAAGATAGATCAAATATTCAATATGGATGGAAACTCCCTATTTTGGAAACGGTTGCCTGAAAGGACTTTCATCTGTAAGGAAGCCAATACAATGTTAGGTTTCAAGGCTTTAAGGACAGGATAACAGTCTGGCATGGAGACAATGTGCAGTTTTCCATTGACTTTAATCATAGGCATGATAATACTAAGAGACACCCAAAGGAATGTCTCTAAGAACCCTTTGTGATCTGGCACAGTGGGAACCCCAGGGCCTTCAAGCATATCAATAAGCACACACTGCCAGTGTACTGCAGGAGCAATAAGTCATGGATGACCCAGTTCCTCTTCTAAGACACTCTCCTGAAATTGCTATGCCAGCACAATGGAGAAGTACTATTTGAAGAATACCATATCCTTCAAGATTTTGCTTATTGTTGAAGTGCTCCTCCTTTCATGGTGATTTTTGTCCCAATATCAAAGTGGTGTTTCTTTTTCCTCCAAACACCACCTTTTTGATCCAACCAATGAATCAAGCTTTTAAGGCCTACTTCCAGAGGAGGGCCTTTGCCCAGGGTACTACTACAATTGTTAAAATACTGATGCAATTCTGGAAGGAATGACTTCATTAAGAACCTTTGCTTGAGCTTGGAGTGATGTCACCAAGGAGTGTAAAAATGGCATCTGGAAGAAGACACGCAAGAGGTTCGTCCATGACTTCAAAGGATTTTCCAAGAATGAGGAGGATGCAAAATCAACAAGGCTGCGTTGAGATGGCAAACAACTTTAACCTGGGTGTGGACGAGGGTGACTGTGAGGAGCTGCTACGTGTGGTTCCTGAGAATTGACTAATGAGGAGTTGTTGGAACTAGAACACAAATGCATAACTGAGGAAGAGGCGACAGAAAAGAAAACTTCAAGAGAAGAAAAAGAAGAAACTGCAAGAAAATTCCAGTAAAGGTTTTAGTGGACACTTTTACAGACCTCAACATGTTCCTTAAAAGTTTGAAAACACAGACCCCAACACTGAAAGGTTTTCATTAACAGAGAGCAACTATCATGAGAAAGAAGAAACAAACCAAGAAAACCACCAGGAACATATTTCTGTAAACAGTGATACCTCCTCAAGAAGAGCCTCAGGCACGTCCTCCAAAAGGTACTCCAGAAGAAGAGTGTTAATTATAAGACATGACAGCTCCATGAGTGTTATTGACCCTGAAGTCCTTCCCATGGGACAAGATGTGGAGGCAGAAGACAGTGATATTGATGATTCTGATCCTGGATAGGCCTATGCTAATATGAGTGTTTGTGTTTTAGTTTTTAACAAAAAAAGTTTAAAAAGCAAGAAAAAGATGAAAATTTAAAAATAGGACAAAGCTTACAGAATAAGATATAAAGAAAAAAAATTTTGTACAGCTATACCACATGTTTGTTTTTAAGCCAGTGTTATTACAAATGAGTCAAAAACTTTTGAAAAATTAAAGAGTTTGTCAAGTAAAAATGTTATAGTAGCTAAGGTAATTTATTATTGAAGAGAGAAAAATATTTTTTATAAATTTAGTATAGCCTAAGTGTACCATGTTTTATAAAGTCTACAGTAACGTACGGAAGTATCTTAGGCCTTCACGTCACACACCACTCACTCACTGACTCACCCACAGCAACTTCCAGTCCTGCAAGCTCCATTCATAGTAAGTGCCCTATACAGGTGTATTTTTTTTCTTTTATACCTTATTTTTACTGTATGTTCTCTATGTTTAGTTACACAAATACTAACCATTGTGTTATAATTGCCTACACTATTCAGTACAGTAACAAGCTGTACAGGTTCATAAACCTAGGAGAATAGGCTATCCCACAGAGCCTAGGTGAGTAGAAGGCTATATCATCTAGGTTTGTGTAAGTGCACTCTATGAAATTTGCACAGCAAAATTTCCAACACATTTCTCAGGATGTATCACTGTCATTAAGTGTTGCATGAGAATTTTATCACACTAGCTCCTTCGAATGGTGGGGAACATGGTAAGACCAGTGAATTCCATGAGCAGAGCCCACTGTCACACTTTGATAGCTGTGAAATGAATTCTTTGATCAGGAGCAAAGCTTTGTGGAATACCATAATGGTGGTAAGGCATTCTCTAAGTCCATGGATGGTAGATTTGGCAGAAATCATTGCTTTCAGAGAAGGCAAATCTGGACCTAGAGTAAATGTCATTTCAATATGAAGAAAATGCTGCCCCTTCAATGATATAAGGGGTCCAATGTCATCAACTAGTCAGTAGGGAGCTGACTGATCACACCAGTGAATGGTGCCATATTGATGACTCAGTGTTGGTTTCTGATGCTCATAGTTGAGCATTCAGCAGTGGACATAGCTAGGTTGGCCTTAGTGAGTGGAAGTCCATGTGGCTGGTCCCATGCATAAGCTTCATCCTTGCAACCATGATCACTCCTTTCATAAGCCCATTGGGTGATGACAGGGATGGCTAGAGAAAGAGGCTGACCGGGTGCTTGTGTCCACAGACTGGGTCATCCTATCCACTCAATTATTAAAACTCCTCTTTGCTGTGGTCACCCTTTAGTGAGCATTCACATGGGAAACAAATATCTTCATGTTTTCACTCATTCAGACAGGTCTATCCCTGTCTCTTTTCCCAATTTTCAATCACATTCCTTCCAATTCCCTAACCATCCAGCAAACCCACTGGCCGCAGCCCATGAATCAGTATATAATAGCATATCCAGCCATTTCTCTTTCCAAGCAAAGTGAACAACCAGGTGCACTGCTCTGACTACTGCCTTCTGGAGGATTTCCCTTGAACCATCCTGAGGGATGTCCCAGGAAGGCATGGTAGTGCTTCAGTAGTCCTCTTTCAGATGGTGCCTGCATATCATGCAGCACTGTCTACAGAAGAGGCCTGGGTGTTCTCTTCCTCTGTCATCTACTCATAGGAAACTCCTCATGAAGTCACAGGTGCATGCTCTCAGTGAGGAAGTGGTATAGTAAGTCACAGGTGCATGCTGGCAGTGAGGAAGTGGTGTGGCAGTGAGGAAGTGGTATAGTGGGGACCATGGGCATTTGGGCCTTTTTTATGTAACTTAGTTGTGCTTCTGGGCCAGCTCAATCATGATCTCTTATTTACCACTTCCACCTGATGATGCAGTATTTCTGTGCACCCTCGACTTTAGGGCTTGCTGGGTTGGGTAACACTCAGGTTGCTTGGTAACTTGGTGGCCAGTGGTTAAGCATTCGGTGTCCATAAGGCCCAGTAGCAGGCTGAGGCATCTTTCTCAAAAGGAGAGTAGTTATCTGCAGAAGATGGTGGACTTTGCTCCAAAATCTGAAAGTCCCGCACCTCAGTTCACCTATAGGGACCTGCCAAAGGCTCTAAACCCATCCCTATTGGCAATGACACTCCAAGCACCATTGCATCTGCTTAATCAGGTGGCCCAAAGAGCAGAGCAGCTTGCACAGCATCCTGGACCTGCTGCAGAGCCTTCCCTCTATTCTCGACCTCGCTCAAAACTTGGAGCTCTTTGGGTCACTCAGTAAATTTTCCAGAGTAAGACCCGAAGCAGGAAGGTGGAAAGTGTTGCCTCCAAAATCCAAAGGGGCCCACCAGGCAGGCATTATGCCTCCTTTATGATTGTAGGTGGGGCCAGATGCAATAACCTATGCTTCACCTTAAAAGGAATATCATTTTTTTTCCAGCTTTGTTGAAATACAATTTTTTTGACATATAACACTGTGTGTTTAAGATGTATGACATGATGGTTCGATATAATCATATTTTGCAAAAAAGATACCAAACATGGTTGGTTAATACCTCCATCATCTCATGTGACGACCATTTAATTTTGGTAAAGTTGTCCTTCAGATATGAAGGTGAAATACTTTCCCAGCCAAATGAAAACTGAAGGATTTCAATCTCCACTAGACTTGACCTGCAAATATACTGAAATGAGTTCTTAAAGCTGAAATAAAAAGGCACTAATTACTGACATGGAAACAAGGGAAAATGTATAACACATTAGTGAAGGTAAATGTGCAGTCAGATTTAGAAAAACCTAATTGTGTAAAAGGATGTAAAAACCATTTAACGATAGTATTAAGGTTAAAGAAACAATATTTAAAATAACTATAGCTACTATAATTTGTTTAGAAAAATCACAATGTAAAAAGGGTAAATTGTGACATAAAAATAAAAAGAAGATTATCAATTTCATGGAGTTTTACATACAATAGAAGTTCAGTTGCTATCAGTTTAAGATAAATTATTTGGTCTATAAGACATTTTATATAGGCCTCATGGTAACCGCAGAGCAAAAACTTAGAGTAGATGCATGGAAGTTAAAGAAATGAGAAACAGAAAATAGCACCATGGAAAACAAGCAGTTTACGAAGACAGGCAAAAACAGAGGGCAAAAGAACAATGGAAATAAAAAACAACCAGAAGCACTTTTCCTGTGGGAGCCACTGGGTTGAAGGAGCGTGGTCTCACTGAGTTCATCTCCTCTCCTCGCCGTGGTGTGTGCTTGTCCACTGATGTCGGTGTACTCCGAAAAGGAGGAAATTGTCTGGCAAAAATGTCATGCTGCCACCTGCGTCCAAGGCTCCCTTCGACCAGATATTATGAACTTTGTTCACACCGATTTGCACACAAAAAAATAGGCAGTCCTGTGCTAAAATTAGTGGGTCCTCAAACCAGCACTGAGTCGCAATGTACTGGCGGAGCTGTGGCTCGAATTCCCAGAGTTCGAGGCAGTGGGACTCATCGTTCTGGCCAGGGTGCTTTTGGCAACATGTGCCATGGGGGCCGCGTGTTTGCACCAACCAAAACCTGGCACCGCTGGCACCGCAAGGCGAACACACAGAAGCAATATGCCATCTGCTGTGCCCCGACTGCCTCGGCCTTACCAGCACTGGTCACGTCTACAGGTCATCGTATTAAGGAAGTTCCTGGACTTCCTTTGATGGTTGAAGATAAAGCTGAAGGCTACAGGAAGACCAAGCAGACTGTTTTGCTTCTTAAGAAACGTAAGGCCTGGAATGATATAAAAAAGTTCTATGCCTCTCAGCGAATGAAGCTGGCAGGGCTAAATGAGAAACCGTCATCGTATCCAGCGCAGGGGACCTTGCATCATCTATATTGAAGACAATGGCACCATCAAAGCCTTCAGAAGCATCCCTGGAATTACTCTGCTTAATGTAAGCAAATTTGCTCCTGTGGGGATCAGTTTCTGCATTTGGACTGAAAGCACTTCCTGCAAGTTAGATGATCTGTATGGCACTTGCATAAGCTGCCTCTCTCAAGAGTAACTACACCCTACACATACACAAGACACTCAATATAGACTTAGCAGAATCTAAAAAGCCCAGAGATCCAGAGAGCCCTCCGAGCACCATGCAGAGTCCTAAAAAAGAATCCACTGAAAAACAAGAATCTTCTTGAAGCTAAACCCATATGCAAAGGCCACGAGCCGGAGCACCGTGCTTCACCAGGTCAAGAACCACGAGCTCTGGGTAGGTAAAGTAGCAGCAGCAGCGCTAGAAGCCAAACCAGATAAGGAGAAGGGAGTTTCAGGCAAGAAGCCTGTGGTGGGGAAAAAGAAAAGAGGGCTGTTGAGGTTACGAAGCAGAAGAAGCTTTGGTGGGAAAAAAGGGCTACAGCTACCAAGAAACCAGCAGTTGAGAGGAAGCCCACGGAAAAGAAACCCACCAGCGAAGAAAAGAAGCCTGTGGCATAAATGGAAATTAGTTTATTCTGTAAAAGTCAAATATTTTTGGACAGCTAATTTTGAATAAAAACCCAATCGAAGGGAAAACAACAACAACAAGAAGCAGCAGAAAGCAATGAGTAAGGTGGCATTTGTAAGTCCTTACATATAAATATATATAAATATAATAATATAAAAACATTAACATTTATGGCCATGAGCACATTTATAAGAAAAGAATAAAGATTGGGAATAAAAGAGCTAAGTGCTTAGCTTGAGTAGATAGATAAATACAAGAAAAATGTAATTAAAAAAATACAATAAAGACAAAAAGAAAAATTAATAAATTAGGGACAGAAAAAATTGAGATGGTCCACAGAACGAACTGTAAGTTGATTGTCTGAGGAGACAAGCCTCTGGCAGTGGTGAGTAAGACACACACTCACACAGTGATGAATAAGAGAAAAGGCACAAGATTATGGAGAAAAAAAAAAGTAACTCTAGATATAGTAAACATTTTAAAAATTAGTCAAATATAGCACAGACTTTGTGCTTAAAAGTTAGAAAACTGGATGAACATACACTTTCTTGATAAAAATAGAAATTACCAAGTAGACTCAATTACAAATTAAAAACCAGAACCTCATGAGGCTGCATCTGGGGACCACTGACCTGAGTGGGAACCTGGCCCTGCTGTTCACTCACTATGAGTCTTTGGGAGGTGGCCTGATCTTTTTGCTTCAGATTCTACACCCCAGGGACTGTTATTAGCAGCGAGTGTTAAAATTAAGATCTTGAACTATCACCCGAGAATTCTCCCAACTTCTCAAAACATTAGTCACCAGGACCAGATGGCTTTGTGAGCAATTCTTATTGGAAGGTAAGGAACAACGGATCCCTATTTTACACGTAAAGTAGAAAACGGAGACTGAAGGAAAGCTACACGTCTCATCCTTGAACTGGTAACTGATTCTCAAACCGAAAAGGATTCTATGCTAACTTTTCCTATGATCATAGACACAAAAATCACGAACCAAACACTCATAAGCTACTCCAGGTTCACACACATATACACACTTATATACAATCACACAACCCCACCCCCTTTCTTATAAAATATCAGCAGACTGTCTGCGCTTAATCCTGGGGATCCCTTCCTATCAGTCCAGAATATTTTAATTCCCGTGCACCCCTGCTGCTCTCCACTGTGTGGAGGGACCACGGTGTTCGCCAGTCCCTTCTCCTGTGAATATGAATGATTGACATGTTTTGAAGCCCTCCCTCCAGGTTTTGCCTTCGTTTTGCCCTCTTTTTCTTTCTATATATTTATTTTTCAGTGTAGTTTGAGGGAAGGTAATTGTGAGCACTGAAAAAGTTAAAATATTAGTACAGATGATGATACAAAAAGCAAAGAAAACTAAGAAGTTTAACTACTGAGCAAAAGCTCAGGAGTGTGTGTGTGTGTGTGTGTGTGTGTGTGTGTGTGTGTTGCCAAAGATGAACAAAGCTGGGCATTGGTTAAAGCTGTGAAAACAGCTTTTCTTCAGTAGCTACTGACAGAGGGGGAAAGCTGAGCTCCGTTCCAATTTGCACAGAGGTGACTGGGCATTTTCAAAAGAGAAAGAGGAGTAGGGAGGAGGAGTGGTGGGGGCTAGTACAGAGTCAGGGAATCGAAAACTCAGAGAGTTGGTCAGTCTAAATGCAATTAGATTGCTGTGTAAACTTCCAGGTAAGGATTTTATCCTTCAGAGACGATGAGAGACAGAGTCCATATCCTTCTTGATGATAACATTTTCGAGGAATGGCTTCCAGGTTCCTGAAAATGATACTCCAGAGATGTAGGAGATACATCTCGAAGGGAAGGGGGAAGGATTTACGCTTATAAACCTCTTCATACATGCTTTAAGAAAGGAGAGTCAGGGGTCTGTCCACACATGTTGTCTAGAGTCAATGGTAAATTAAATTCTTTTGACAGTCCTGTTTTTCCAGACTGAGACTCAAAGCAGGTTCTGGGACACCCCAGGGGTATGGGCTTAAGCTACTAGAAGCCATACTGAAGTCTGATCAAGTCTCTTAAAGCAGTGATATGAATAGAGTGTTCATGCTCAGTTTTTACAGTGTGTGTGTGTGTGTGTGTGTGTTTATCTGTGTGAGATATGAAGGCAAAAGAAAAGAGAGAGAATCAACAACATCATGTTCTCCTTATGGCTGTCTTGTTCTACTGTATATATGATATTAGCAAACAATAAAAGATAAAGTTCTGAGTCATTTGCATTTCCTGGAACATTGTTCCACATCAGAAAAACAGTCAGGACATATTGGAGACTCTGACCAGAAAACAGACCCACTACTATGTACAGCCTTCTATATATTACGTTTTGTAAAAGTCTTTGTATGTTAACCTTCAAGTTTCTAGCTAATACATAAATTTGTATTCATTGCTCTACCTTTCTAACTGAAAAAGTTGTCTGTAAGTTGTATTGGCATAATAGGTACCATAACTTTATTTTTCTTGCTTTATTGAAATATAATAGACAATTATTACTTGTATTTACATTATATGTTCAATTAGGTTTTTTCAGTTATGGCTGGCATACAATAATATACTAGTTTCAGTTGCATAACATAGTGATCCAAGATCCACATAGCTCGCAAAGTGATCACCCCAAAAATTCAGTACCTCTCCTCCCCTTACATATTTATTACATTATTAACCACCTTTTCCACGCTACACTCCACATCTCCATGTCTATTCTGCAACTATCCATTTGTACCTCTTAATCCCTTTGTCTTTTTTTGCCATCCCCCAACACTCTTCCATCTAGTAGCCTTCAAACTATTCTCTGTATCTATCAGTTTATTTCCACTTTTGTTGTTGTAGTTTTTTTTTGTTCTTTAGATTCCACATGTATGTGAAATCATGTGATATTTGTCTTTCTCTGTCTGACTTATTTCATTCAGCACAATACCCTCTAGGTCCAATATATTTTTCCATTCCCTTCCTTTTAGTCTCCATGTGTCTTTTAATCTGAAGTGAGTCTCTTGTAGGCAGTATATGTAAGGGTCTTGTTTTCTTATCCATTTTACTACTCTATCTTTTGGTTGGAGCACTAATTCTTTTCCATTTGAGGTACTCGTTGATAGGAATGTAGTTATTAGCATTTTTTATTCCTGTTTTTGATACATGTTTATTCTTCTTGAAGAAGTGCCTCCAACATTTCCTGTAATACTGGCTTGGCATTGATATTTTTGTCTGGGAATCTCTTTATCTGTCTTTTGACTCTAAATGATAGCTTTGCTGCATAAAGTATTCTTGGTTGTAGATCCTGGGTTTTTATCACATTGAATATTTTGTGCTCAGCCTTTCTGTCCTGCATAGTTTCTTTTGAGAAATCAGCTGCCAGACGTATGGGTGCTCCCTTGTAGGTAACTAACTGCTTTTTCTCTCTTTGTATTTAACCTTTGTCATTTTACTTATGATGTGTCTTGGTGTGGGCCTCTTTGAGGTCCTCTTTCTTGGGACTCTCTGTGCTTCCTGGGGTTGTATATATATTTTCTTTACCAGACGAGGGAAGTTTTCCATCATTATTTCTTGAAATAGGTCTTCAAAGTCTTGTTTTTCTTCCAGTACTCCTATGACACGGATTATTTTACATTTAATAGTGTCCCAAGGCTCCTTAAATTATTATAGTCTTGGCTTCTTTTTTCTTGCCATTCTGATTAAGTGTCCTTGGCTTCGCCATCCTCTATAAACATCATTCGACCCTTTTCTTTATTCACTCTGTATATTCCATTTAATACACTTTTCATCTCAGATACTGTGTTCTTCATTTCTGACTGGTTCCCTTTTATACTTTCCATTTTGACTTTTATGTTTTTTATCTCTTTGTCAAATTTCTCACTGAGTTCATGTACACTTACCCTAAGTTTGTCTAACATCTTTATAACCAGTGTTTTGAACTCCACATCTGTTAGAATGCTTGGTCCATTATTCCTGGATCTCTGTTCTGTTCTTTCATATGGTTTCTGCTTCATTGTCTTTTCATTTTGACTGCCTTTCTGTGTCTGTTTCTATGTACTAAGCAAAGCTCTTAAGTCTAAGTCTTCCGGTCTTATTAGTGTGGCTTTGTGTGTGTAGGTGTCCAGTGGCACAGTCCTGAGAAGGCTTCAGCTGCAGGCCATGTTTAGCCCCAGCCTGTGCCCCTCTGGGGCCACCTGTTAAGATTCAGCAAGCAATCCACACATATTGTGCTTATAGTTGCCTCAAGAAACCATGCCAGAAGTCAGGGCCAGCTGCCACCAGTGTGAGTCTTGGCACTGCTCAGCATGGCTCACCTAATTCCTGAGGACATGACTAGATGTGGCTTGGGTGGGGCCAAGAGTTGGGGGAGGCAGGGTTTCAGGGAATCCTCTGGGTGGAGCCACCTCTGTTACTCAGTTTGATGAAGTATCCACTATGGTGGCGCTGCATCCACACACTGGGAGTGGGGAGGGTTCAACAGAAGAACAATGGATACTGCCGGAACTACTGTAGAGAGCAAACCTACCTCTGGCCCTCATTCCAACAACTTAGTCTCCCCCTGTAAGTCCCTGGTGCCCCCTTTGGTGCTCAGAGAAAGCAGGTCATCATGAAAGTCTGCTCACGGACACAGCCTCTTTAAGAGGTGTCTGCAGCTGCCGGCTGCCACTGCTGTAGCCTCTGTCCCACTCAGCTGCTGGGGACCTGGCAGCCTCACAAAGTTGCCCCATCCTACCTCCTCCCATTGCAGAGTGATTTCTTATTTCTCTCCCTTGTTGTAGGGCTTGTTCATCAAGATCCCAGGCCACTTTCCTTGCTGTTTGTTCCTTGTTTCTGTCAGGACTTTGATTTGGTTGCAAGAGAGATGAACAGAGTCTTTATCATCTATGCCATTTTTTTCTATGTACCATAAATTTTTACCATTAGAATTTTTTTTATTTATAAGATTCACTTAAAGGAAGGAATGTCCTGGAATTAATTAAAGTCATTAAATAATGAATAGGTTCTTATGCACTTTGATCTCTTTCTGGACTTTCTGTTCTGTTCCCTTGATTTACCTATTCATGTACTAGTGGCACACTGTTTGAATGACAGAAAGTTTATAAAATGTTTTAATTTTTGTATTTTACATTTGCCCTTCTTTCTCAAAGGTTTTCTGATTGTTCTTATTTATTAATTTTCTCATGTGAACATTATAACAAACTTGTCTAATTGAGAAGAAAGATGTTGTTGGTATTGATAAAGTTCCATTGATATGGAACTTTAAACATAATCAGTCCTGAGGGCCTATGGAACGAGCCAGGGCTCATGGAAGTTCTACATAATTGCGAGGACCCTACATGGGAGAACGCTATGGGAAGAATTCTATGTTTATAATAAAGCTTTATAGTTCTAATGTTCCCATCCCTTAACTTCTGATTTCCCTTATGTAAATACCCCTCTATCTTGGCACACAAGCCAGAGTATGCACATGGACTGCCATGTCAGCATGAGCTGGGTTGTAACCCTTTCTTTTTCCCAAATAAATCCTATTTGGTGACAAATCACCTCATCGATATTATTATTCAGTTGACAATATTTTAATTAAAATTTGTTAAATTCACTTTGTAAGACAGCTTTATAATTTATCTTTCTATCCAAGAGCACTGTATGTTCTTCCATGTGTTCATTTCTAATTTTTATAAATAAAAATATTTTGATTACAGTTGACATTCAATATTATAGTAACTTCAGGTGTACATCATAGTGGTTCGACATTTACATAATTTATGAGTAATAATTCCAGTACCCACCTGGCTCTATATCTTGTTACTATAATATTATTTGACTATATTCCCTATGCTGTACTTTACATGCACATGACTATTTTGTAACTACCAATTTGTACTTCTTAATCCCTTCACCTTTTGCACTCAATCCCCCAACACCCCTCCCACCTGGTAGCCATCAGTTCATTCTCTGTATCTATGAGTTTGTTTCTGCTTTGTTCATTCAATTATTTTGGTTTTTTAGATTCCACATATAAGTGAAATCCTATGGTATTTGTCTTTCTCCATCTGACATTTTACTTAGCATAATACCTTCTAGGTCAACTCATATTGTCACAAATGGTAAAATTTCATTTATGGCCAAGTGATATTCCACTGCATATATGTACCACATCTGCATCCATTATCTATTTATGGTCACTTAGGTTGCTTCCATGTCATGGATATTGTACATAACGCTGCAATGAACATAGAAATGAACATATATATTTGTAGTTTTTCAGATTCCTTCGGATGAATACCAGCAGTGGAATTGCTGGGTTATGTTGGAGTTCTATTTTTAATTTTTTGAAGAACCTCCATACTGTTTTCATATCCACTTTCACAAATATCGAGTGTGTTTTAAAGTTTTCCTCATAAGTGATTTGCATACTTATTACATTTTTTATTTTTAGAATTTTTGTTGCTATTGTACATAAGGTCATCTCTCCAAAAATATTTTAACTTATCTTTTCTATGAACAAAAACAATTGATAACTATTTGGTAATTTGTATCCTACTAACTTCATAAATTTTCCAATGATAAGTAACTTTCCAATATTTCTCTTACCAATTTCTATACTCAATCGTATCATCTAGAAATGGAGACAAGATGAACAACTATTCCTGGATCCATAAAATAGGGGAGGACAAAGGGCAAACCACTGCCCCCCAAGAATGGAGAGGTGGAGAGGTGAATACAGGGAGTCACAGCTCTTTAGAGCAGATATTCTTGAGCAGAAACAGCCTCAGGGACCAGTGCCAGAGTAGGAAAACCGAAACTGTAATTTCCATGGAGCTGGTGACTCTGTGCAGATGTGTTTGAGAGTTAAAAATTCCAAGGATATTCAGCCTTGGGGAGACCTCACAATATTGTGAGATTTACCTTCAAGCTTGACCAGATTCCTATAGTAAATGTTCGAGAAAAAAATCCCTCATGCTTCTGGCAGGGAAAGAGGAAAAGGAATCATTTTAAAATATCCTGGGACATTGTGGTCTTAACATTGTGGCTCTCAAGAGAAACTAGTTAAGCAGAACCTCACTTGATAGGGTATAATCAGAGCCAAATAACCTGGGGAAGAGAAATTCCAGTCCACTCTGGCCATCCAGTACCACTTCAGGTAGGAGAAAAAAGCTTAAAAACACATGTGAAGGTCACAGTATAGAGGCATGTCACTAAAAGACTGACATCTAATCATACGACTATAGAAGACACCCCCTCCCGACCACCTCACTACCACATTACTAAAGGCCTATGCACAGATATACACAATGTCCAGATAGCAAGAAAAAATTACAAGATATATCAAAGACAAAAGCCACATTTTGAAAAGCCAAGGAAAGTCTACGGCCATGCCACCCTGAATATGCCCAATCCTATCTGATCTCAGAAGCTAAGCAGGGTCGGGCCTGGTTAGTACTTGGATGGGAAACTATCTAGAAAGACCAGGTGCTGTAGTGGTAAAAAATAAAAAATAAGAAATTGTAAGTTGACAAGGTCTTTGCAATCTATGAGCTCAATCAAGGGTTGCCTCGCCTAAAAGAAGAAGGAGGAAAAAAAGACAGAGCAAGCATCAGAAACAGACATGACAGATCAGAAACCGATATTGAAATTATCAGACTAGAGATTTAAATAACTATGAATAGTATGTTAAAGATTCTAATGGGTAAAGTAGACAGCTTGCAAGAAAAGATTGGCAATGTATGAAAAATAAAATTCTAAGAAAGAGCCAATAAGAAATGCTAGAGATGGAAAACACTACTCTTTGATGATTTTATTAATAGACTGGATACAGTTGAGGAAAAAAATCTCTGAGCTTGAGGATATACCAATAGAAACTTTAAAAACTGAAAAACAAAGAGAATATGACTACCAAAAAAAAAAAAGTACATCCAAGGACTGTGGGACTAATATGAAAGGTGTAATGTATGCATAATGAGAATTCCAGAAGGCAAAAATAGAGAAAGGAACAGAACAATATTTGAAACAATAATGACTGAAAAATCTCCCCAAGTTAATGACAGACACCAAACCACAGTACCAGGAAGGTCAGAAAACACCAAGTAGGATTAATTCGTTCACCTCCACTCCCCCAAGAAACTATACCCAGGCATATTATTTTCAAATTACAGAAAATCAAAAATAAATAAAATGTCAAAAGCAACCTGAGGAAAACAACACTTTTCCTATAGAGGAAGAAAGATAAGAATTACAACTGAATGTTCCCCAGAAACCAAGAAAACAAGGAGGGACTAGAGTGAAATATTTAGTGTATTTATTAAAGAAACAATGCCAACCTGGAATTCCATACCCTGTGAAGTTATTCTTCAAAAAAAGAAAAATCTAAAGTCGGTAAGTTAAATATCCACCTTAGGAAACTAAAATATAAGAACAAATTTAATCCAAAGTTTGCAGGAGAACGAACATAATAATAATTATAGTAGCAATCAATGAAATTTGAAACAGAAGTCAGACAGAGAAGAAGTGCTATGTAATATCACATATATGTGGAATCTTTTTTAAAAATCATAGAAAAAGAGATCATATTTGTGGTTACCAGAGGCAGTGGATAGATATGAGGGTGGAGAAACTGGATGAAGGTGGTCAAAGGAACAAATTTTGGGTTATAAGATAAATATGTACTTGGGACGTACTGTACAACAGGATGACTACAATCAATACAGCTCTATGGTTTATTTAAAATTTGCTAAAAAGTAGATTCTAAAAGTTCTTATGACCAGGAAATAAAATTGATGCATTCATACACACACACACACACACACACACACACACACACACACATATGATTATGAATATTAACTAAACTTATTGTGGTAATCATTTCACAGTATATGTAAGTCGAGTCATTATGTTGTACATTTTAAATTTACACGGTGCTGAATATCAATTGTATATTAATAAAAATAGAAAAAAGAAACAAGAAAAAAACTAGAAAATTGGTAGAAAAATCAATGAAAGCAAAAAGTGTTTTTTGAAAGGATCAATAAAATTGATAAGTCTGTATCTAGGCTAATAATAAAAAAAAGATAGCACACAAATTACCAGTACCAGAAATGAAAGAGAGGATATCATTAAAAATCCTATGGACATTAAAAGGATAGTAAAGTAATACTATGAACAACTCTATGCCCACAGATTTGACAACATGGATGAAATGGACCAATTCTTTGAAAGATACAATTTGCCCAAACTCACACAAGAAGAAACAGACAATCTGAATAGGCTTATATGTATTAAAGGAGTGGAATCAATAATTCAAAATGCTTCAAAACACACACCAGGCTCGACA
This sequence comes from Eonycteris spelaea, assembly GCA_003508835.1. Classification (NCBI taxonomy): domain Eukaryota; kingdom Metazoa; phylum Chordata; class Mammalia; order Chiroptera; family Pteropodidae; genus Eonycteris; species Eonycteris spelaea. The sequence continues at coordinate 54,933 of PUFA01000913.1, read as the reverse complement.
GGTTCACTGGTGAATTTAAGGAACATTTAAGAAAGCAATTATATCAATTCTCTACAATCTCTTTCAGAAGATAGAAGCAGAAGAAATACTTCCTTTTTTTTTTCATGAGGCCAACATTATCCTAATACAAAAACTAGACAAAGATGTTAAAAGAAAATAAAAGTACAGACCAATATCTCTTGAGCATAGATGCAAAAATCTTCGACAAAATATTAGCAAATCAAATCACAGTGTACAGAGAATTATACACCATGATCAAGTAGAATTTATCACAGTCATGCAAGGTTGGTTTGACATTTAAAAATTAATTTCCTCTATCATATCTACAGGCTAAAAGAGAAAAATCACATGATCATAGCAACAGATGCAGAGAAACCAGTTGATAGAATCCAACATCAGCTCATGAGAAAAACTCTCAGTACACTAATAATAATAATAATAATAATAATAATAAAAAACTTCCTCAACTTGATAGAGACTATCTACAAAAATCCTCCAACTAACAGCATACTTAATAGTGAGAAGAGTGAAGCTTTCCCATTCAGATCAGAAACAAGGCAAAATGTTTTCTTTCAACATTCATTTGCAGCATCACGCTTGAAGTACTAGCTAATACATTAAGAGAAGAAAAGAAAAAAATATCCTCATTGGGAAGAAAAATAAAACTGTCTTTGATCACAGATGGCACAATTGTCTATGTAGGAAAAGTGAAAGAATGACCCCCAACCTCCTGGAACTCATAGTGATTGTAGGAAGGTTGCAGGTACAAGGTTAGTATATAAAGGTCAATTGCTTTCCTATATACCAGCAATGAACAAATGAAATTTGAGGTAAAAAACACATCATCATTTACATTAGTGTCCCCCAATGAAATACTTAGGTAATATCTAACAAAGTATGTGTATGATCTATACAAGACAAACTGCAAAACTCTGATAAATGCAATTGAAGAACTAAATAAATGAAGAGGTATTCCATATTCATGGATAGGAAGATGTCACTGATTCCAACATGTGAAGTTCTCCCCAACTTGATGTATAGATTCAATGAAATCCCAATCGAAATTCTAGCAAGTTATTTTATGGATGTCAACAAACTAATTCCTAGGTTTATATGGAGAGCGAAGAGAATCAGAATAGCCAACACAATATTCAAGGGGAAGAACACATTTGGAGGACTGACACTATCCAACTTCAAGACTTACTATAAAGCTGCAGTAATCAAGACAGTGTGGTATTGGTGAAAGAACAGACAAATAGATCAAAAGAATAGAACAGAGAGCCCAGAAAAAGACCCACATAAATATAGTCTACGGATCTTGGACAAGTAGCAAAGCAACACAATGGAGCAAGAAGAGACTTTTCAACAAATGGTGCTGGAACAACTGGACATCCACATGCGAAACATGAGTCTAAACACAGGTCTTACCCCTTCAAAAATTAACTCAGATGGATCATAGACCTAAATGTAAACTGCAAAACTATAAAACTCCTAGAAGACAACATGAGAGACTAAAGCTAAGTGGTCTAAGCCTAAATGATGACATAACACCAAAGGCACAATCCATGATAGATAGAAAATAAGCTGGACTTCAGTACCATTTTATTTTCTTTTATTTTTGGTTTTTGAAGGATCAAATAAGTGTTTTCTTTTCCTTTTCTTCTTCTTATAGTCTTATAGTAAAGGGATAAAACTTAACTTGCAAGGCTATTCTTTAGCAGTGTGTTTTATTTTATTTATTTTATTTCCATGGATTGGAACCAAATAGGGACTGAGATTATAGAATGTACACTAGAAATCAGCAGATGCCAGGAGTAAAGTAGGGAAAAGAATGGGCCAGAACACACAAAACACTTCACTGGCATCTGCCGATGGCAGCCAGAACCAGGGCTGGATCACACAATGGGGACAGGTTCCAGGACCGTTGGAAAGGGTATGGGTGAGGGTGGACAAGGAGCTGCATTGGGGTGCGGGTTTAGTCCAGGTAACTTGCTCTTGGTATTTATATACAGAATTACTTGGCTCTATTTTTACAAATACATATGGAAAGAAAGGAAGATTTGATCACTACTTTATGAAGCTGTTGCTTTGCAATAACATCATCAGAAATAGAGACAATTCATTCAGATTCAACTTTTATAGCAGGAAATAAATATCAAAACATCATCATTAGCCCTCAGTACAAAACCTCTTCCCCACCCAATCCTTCCACCTTGTCCCACCCCCTAGCACCCTCTGGCTGCTACCACTTCACTGCTGTCGTCCCCTGCACTTAACCACATCATTGTCAGCAGGAAAAACAGGAGTGAAACAGGCCGCAAAATCTGTCCCCACTTACTTTCATACCTTGAACTTCTTCAAGGATCTGGTCTTTCAATAGAAGTGATAAATTGCTTCTTAAGGGAAAAACATCCTTTAAACAAAGAGAGGCTAATTCTGATTACTTCTTAAATCAGTCGTCCTTTAAAGTAGAGCAATCCACAGATTCACCAAGTCTGTCAAACAGAGGTGAAGGTCGCTGGGCAGGAGAGGCTGGCAGAGCTGGAGAAGTGCGTGGGTGGTCAGGACACCACGTGCTCAGATTTGTGTCCTGCCAGCAGTCTCTCCTCCACAGAAAAAGCTGCCAAGTTGGGGTGATTTGATTTAAAAATTTCTGGCTGGGACAGGGAATACTCGAAGGTGGACGTTTTAAAAAGTATTGGGAATGAGGCAGGCGATGGAGAACTGTTGTCCAGGAGCTTCCATGCAAAAATAAATTTAAAAAAGGAGAAAGAGGGAAGAAAACAGTCTCTTAAATGGTCTGAGGGCTCTAAGGACGAACTGAAAAGTGAGGCAACAGAAGAGACAGCTTTTGCTGCTGGTCGGCCCTGCGGTGTTGAGCTGTCCATCAAAAGCTTCTTCCTGCAGTCAGAGCTGCAGTCCCAGCCCCAATCCAAGGCAGAGATGGCACTGCCCTTAGTGTTGGTGTAGAGGCTGTTGTCTGAGGAGGGGTAGTTGGTCTGTCGTTGGGCACTTGACCTCGCCTTCTCCAGTGCATGGACCTGCTGCTCTAGAAGAGTAGGCTGCTGCTTGATGTCATCAATATCTCTCTGGCGTGTGTGGTTTTTCCTTTGCATGTACCAGACATACTCTGTGGCTTTGTCTAGGATTTTGGCCTGGGTTGCTTCTTCTTGGAGTGATAGGATCGAGTCTCACAAACTGTGAAAGCTGTCTTTGATGTAGTCCCTCTGTTTTTGTACCTGTGCATTATTATTAGCCTGTTTGTCAGTGTGGCTCTCCACCTTGGTGTGTTGTTATGGCTCCTTTCCTATTGCCCAGGGAGTGACCATTGCAGCTACAGCAGGGAAGAGGGAGGAGTGAAGGGGAGGAGGAAGTCGCCTGCAACAACAAGCCAAGTCTCCCCACACACTCCATCACTCCTCCCTCACTCACTCACTCACTGAGTCAGTCAGTCAGTCAATCACTCATTCACTCATTCACTCTCACACACACAACACAGGCAAAAAACCCTCCTCTTCTCTTCGATAACATTTTAAAATTCTACTCTATGAAAGACAATGTCAAGAGAATTGAAAAGACAGCCGACTGCCTGGGAGAAAATATTCACAGAAGACACATCTGATTAACTACTGTTATTCAAAATACACACACAGAAAAAAACCTCTTAAAATTCAGCAGCAATAAAACAGACAATCTAATTGAAAAATGGGACAGAGACTTTAAGAGTCTCCTCACCAGGGAAATATACAGATGGCAAATAAGCACATGCTCCATATCACACGTCATCTGGAAATGCAAATTAAAACAACAATGAGATACATACCTATTAGAGTGGCCAAAATCCAAAACACTGACAACACCAAATGCTAGTGAGGATGTGGAGCAACAGGAGCCCTCAATCATTGCTAGTAAGAGTGCAAAATGGAACAGCCACTTTGGAAAATAGTTTGGTAGTTTTTTTACAAAATCAAACATACTCTTACCATATGATCCAACAATTGTGTCCCTTGGTATTTACCCATAAAAGTTGAAAACTTATGTCTACACAAGAGTCTGCATACACATGTTTAGAGCAGCTTAATTCATTACTGCCAAGACTTGGAAGCAACCAAGGTGTTCTTCAGGAGGTGAATGCACAAATAAACTGTAGGACCTCCAGGAAATGGAAAATTATTCAGCTCTGAAAAGAAATGAGCTACCAAGCCATGAAAAACATCAGAGAACTTTAAATGCCTATTCCTGAGTGGAAGAACCCTCTCTGAAAAGGCTACCTGCGTAACTATATAGTCCAACTACATGACGTTCTGGAATAGGCAAGACTATGGAGAAAACAAAATGCTCAGTGGTTGCCAGGGATTGAGGTAGAGAATAGAGTTCAACAGGCAGAGCACAAAGGAACTTTATGGCAAAGAAAATACTCAGAATTATATTAAAATAATGGATACATGTTATTGTTCATTTGACCAAACCCAGAGAATGTACAACGGCATGAACAGAATGAACCCTAATGTAAACTGTGGACTTCGGGTGATCACGATGTCAGTGTAGTCCATCGCTTTCACACGTGCACCTCTCTGATGAGGGTGCTGCTCATGGGAGAGGCTGTGCATGTGTGGGAGCAGGGGACATCTGAGAGATCTCCGTACTTCTGTTTTCATTTTGCTGAGAACCTAAAACTGCTTTTATTTTTTTACAAGTCTTAAAATAAAACCAAACCAAAATAAACAAAAATGATTCATTATGTGGTTATGTGTATTAATAGTTCATTTTAAAATCACTGCATAGTATTCCACTGTATACATGCACAGTACTGTATAATTGTACTGTATTTCTTCTTCTACTGTTGAAAGATACCTTGGTTGTTTACAGTTTTTAATGATTATGATTAAAACTGTTATAAATATTCACTTGCAGTTGTTGCGTCGAAATACGTTTCCAATTCACTATCTAGCAGTGTGATTAATGTCAGCTAAGTCTAGGTTCAAGTTTATAAGAAAATACAAACTGTCTTCCAAAGTGGCTGTATTATTGTCCATTCTCAGTAGTGATAATTGAGAGTTTCTGGTGCTCTGTATCCTTGTTAGAAATTTTATTGTCATGAAAATTTTATTTAACTATTCAGTAATGTAGAAGTATCTCAGTATGACTTTAATTTGTATTTCTTCAATGAGGAATGATGCTTAGCATCTTTCTGTGTATTAATTTGTCACCTATATATCATCTTAGGTAAAAGTCTGTCTCTTACTCACTTTTCAAATTGGGATTGTTTGTTTTACAATTGTTGAGTTTTTACCGTAGATAGTTCAGTTATAAGTTCTTGACTTCCAAACATTTTCGTTTAGTCAGTGGTTTGTCTTTCATTCTCTTAGCAGTGTGTTTTGTGGAGCAAAAGTTTTTAATGCTTGATAAAGTCTAATAGATACATATTTTTTTATGAATTGGGCTTTTGGCATTTTATCGAAAAATTTACTGAGGTTATGTAGTTATTCTCTTTTATGTTCTTTTAGAAGTTTTATGGCTTTACATATCTCATGTAGGTCTATGATCCTTTTGAGTTCATTTTGTATGTGATATAAGGTATTGTTTAGATTTTTTTTTTTTTTGGTGTATGGATGTACGATTGTCGCAGAATCATTTGTTAAAAAGACTATCCCATCTTCATTGGATTATCTTTGCACCTACATTCAAAATCAGTTGCGTGTACCTGCATACGTCTATTTCTGGCCTCCCCATTCTGTTCTATTGATCTTTGTTTCTACTCTTTTGTCAATAGCACACTGTTTTAATTATTGTACATTTATAGACAGTCTTGAAATAGTAGCCCATAATTTCCAAAAGATGTTTTTATTATCATTCAGTTGACAACATTTCTAGCATCCCATGTGTTATCTTCTTTGACCCATGGGTTACTTAGAAGTGTATTTTTAAATTTCTAAATATTTGTTTTATTCCCCTGATATCTCATTCTTTCTTTCTTTCTTTCTTTCTTTCTTTCTTTCTTTTTCTTTCTTTCTTTCTTTCTTTCTTTCTTTCTTTCATACACCTATAGCACCTGGTATTCCGAGGTGGTCTCCCATCCAAGTACTAACCAGGTCTGACCCTGCTTAGCTCCCAGATCAGACGAGGTTGGGCATGTTCAGGGTGGCATGGCTGTAGACTGTAATTTATTTCTAATAAAATTAATTTAGGCCAGAGTACACATGATTGCCATCTTTTGAATTTTATTATTACTAGTTTTATATCTCAACATAAGAGCCATTTTAGTGAATGTTACTTAAAACTTTTTATATTCCATGATTGCAGGGTATAGCATTCTGTAAATGTAAATTAGGTCAAGGTGGTTGATAGTGTTGTTTATTTGGATTTTGGGGAAGCTAAAAGAAAAAAGGAGTCTTTTGTTACCTCCCTAATTCTGCCCTCCACCCCCATATTAATCTTTTCCAGTGCTGTGTATTCCTTCCTGAAGATTTAAGTTCACATCTGGTGTTTCTTTCAACCAGAAGAAATTTCTTCAGTATTTCCTTTTGTTGTTGTTGTTGAGTTCTATTTGAAAGAAAACTATTTTAGTTTTATTTGATCTAAAAATATCTTTTTTTCTGAAGAATATTTTCACTGGTGTGGAGTTTTGAGTTAACAGGTTATTTTCTCACAGCACTTAGAAAATATCATTTTGAAACCAGAGGGCAACTGAGTCAGGGGCTCGCGCTGCCTGTGCCGCTCAGCCAATGGACTGACAGGAGCTGAGCTGTTTGGAACAAGGATTTCTTGTCAGAGCACCAGTGATCTGAGAAGGCAGCAGGTCAACACCTTCAAAACTGCCTTGCCTTCTCAACCCGGTTTAGGGTATTTAAGGGAAAATCTGGGCATTTTCCCAGAGGCTGCATGACAGTTGGGGAATGGGGGTCTGTTGTCTGCTGTGCTCCATGAAGCCCTGGTCCTCCAGTGGCATTAACAACCCAGGCGCAAAGAATGCTAGACCAGAAGGATTATGATCAGTGAGCATAAGCATAGGTTTCAGGGCAACTTTCTATGGCAGGGGACGTTCCAAGCCCTGGGTCAAGCTGCTGGTGACAATCTAGTGTTAAGCTACAGGGCAAGGAAAAGTGAAGCTGGGGACACTGTGAGGCCTCTATTCCGGGGGTCTCAACCAGGCCATTCCTCAATTTTATAGCCTTCGGACCTCCATTGTTTCCACTGATAAATTAGAAATGTGTTTACTGGTCATTCTCATAATTGTTCTCATGTATGGAGTACGTCATTTTTCTCTGTTTGTTCTCATGATTTTCTGTTTAATTTGCTTTTTGTCCATTGTTCTAGGTGTGGTTTTATTTATATATACCCTGCTTGGATTTCATCAAGTTTCTTGAATCTATAAACTCATGTCTTTTAGCAAATTTTGGAAACTTTTGGTCTCTTTTTATACATTTTTCTGCCCTGTTCTCTCTTTTCTCTCTTAAGTTTCTAATTGCACATATGTGTGATTACTGAGATATCGTCGCACAAGTCTCTGAGAATCTGTCATAGGTGACTTTCAGAAGAACTCTACAAAATGACTTTCCTCTTCTCTTTTACATATAAGGACACTGGACATATAGAGGTTTGCATAGACAATTAGGTGACAAAATTAAAATGAAAAACCAGTTCTTTTATTGTAACCCATTGCGTTATTTAGAATCCATTGATCCATACTGATATTAAATGGACACATAACTAAATAACTAGGGGCAGGGAGAAAAGAAAAACTCTTCTTTGCTGTAGAATGCCAACGAACAAAGTAAAAGAAAGAAGAGACTCTGACTGTCATTTTGTTGGTTTAGTCCAAGAGATCACTGACAACAACAGTAGATGTCTGGGTTTTGTTTCTGTCTTTTTATTATGAAAAACAGTGTTAAGGAGGCAAATGTGGATTAACAGGAGGGATCCCTAGCCTTGTTTTCCTTAGAAGACTTGTTTAGTGTTTTATCAGACGTCTGTTGTAGTTGTTGTAGATGGAAAAGTTTGTGAGAAAAAACACCACATGGAGCCTGTAAATGTGTTTGCACAGCTTGTAAAGCATTCTCGGAAGTGGCCAGTAATAAAGGGGTTTTACCACTCTAAAAAAATAAATAATAGAGTTTGAAAAATTATTATTTTTCTACTGTGGTAATAGTAACCGATACAGACAGGAATCATCAAGGAGTGCTAAAGCCAGTGAGTGAAAGTTTGTTTGAAGAATAGGGTAGTTACATAGTTTCAAAGTACCTCGACAAGTATATTCTCTGTTACAATTGAAGAGAGTAACTTCATAGTGAAAGACCTGGCAGACACTTCTTTAAGTGATCAAAAGTAACATCACCCACAATTGGGCTAAACTGACCTCATGTGCCTCCTGATGTGATGCTCTGAGAGATACAACATCACTTCTGTAACATTCTTGCCCAAAACACATAACTTGAATCTAATCAAGAGAAACATTGGATAAACCCAAGTTTTATATTTCAATAAAAAAAAAAGACCTGTTCTCTAAAAAATACTGAGGTCATTAAAGGGAAAAAATTGAAAAACTGTTCCAAATTGAAGGAAACTAAAGACACGTGACAATTGAATAGAATGCATGTTTCTGGATTAAATTCAGGACGGGATAAAAATGTCTATAAATAATATTACTATGACGGTTAGGGAAATTTGAATAGAGACAGTGGTATTGAGCCAATGTTTATTTTCCTGATTTTGATTACTGATGATGAAAGAAAATGTCGTTGTTCTTAGGAAACAGACTTATGTGTTTTGCAGTGATACCTGTAACTTGCTCTCAAATCATTATGCATACAGCAACCATGGCAAAATGTCTGGGAAATGGTAGATTTTTTTTCTTGTACTGTACCTGCAAGTTTTCTCTAAGTTGGAAATTATTTCAAGTACAGATTTTACAAAACAACTTATTTTGACCTCACATCATAATTTATTTTTTAGTCTTTAATAGTCAAATTTTGATGGTTACTTCTCCATGAATATTTTCACCCTTTCTTGAAATCATCTGTCTCAAGGCCCCAAGCATTAGGATCTCTTTACTATTATTCCCTTCTATTTGAAGACTTCCCTAAATGAAATCTTCCAAGTTCAGAAAGACTTTCCAAATCTAGGACTCTAGAATTTGATGAAAACAAAACAAAACAAAACAAAAATCTCAGTGTAACACATACCACACACATTGGCCAGCATTGTAAGAGGAATAAACAACCAGAAAGTAACACCTTTATTTAATTCTCTTAGGAGATGCCACCATTATGCTACTCTTTCCATGTCCCTGGGTCTGGGGGAAGGAAGGATGGCTCCCTTGGAGAAAAATAAGAGGAAAATGATGGTGTGGAAACAGCTTCCTCCATCTCCTCCCCAACCCTTCAGCTTTTCCGCCTGTGCCCATTCTCCCTTCCCAGCTCTTGGCCCAGGAGCCTTTCCTTCGCTCCACCTCAGCTAGAAGAGCTTCAGCCTCTCACCTAGAGCCCACTGCTCAGTGGGGAGTGAGCCATTCCTGCCACTGGAGGGCAGAAGAGAGGTCAGCCCAGGGCTGTGGGGAAGGTGAAGCAGGAATGAAGGACATTAGAGCAGGAAGGACTTCTGCATGAGTGAGGTGTGATCAAGGAGTGACTATCTCCTTACATTGAGACATTGCCTGTCTCCATTTAGGAGGGAAGAGAAGGGCCTTGGGTACAGAGGCAGAGAGCATGGCAGGGTCTTGATGAGATCCACTGTCACCTTCACCCTTGTGCTCTGACAGCACCTCACCCCAAGTCACACTGAGGTGCTCTTCAAGTCCAGGTGCACCACCAAGCAGATGTGTCTCAGCTCCTCTCTGGGTGGGATCCCGAGGCTGTCCATCAGGGATGTGTCTTCTCCTCCCCAAGTTGGATAGCCATGAGCCCTGAGTCCAGTCAGCAGCTTTCCTTCCTGCAGCCAGGTCAGCATGTTGTTGGCAGGTAAAGAGATAAATGCTAGCCTCTCACAGTGTGATTGCCCTCAGGGTCCTACCTGTCAGTCACCACAGCCTGAGGGGCACTGAATACAGGAGAGCGACAGCACAAGACAGCGTGGGCTGCCCACCTCTGCTCCCTCCCTCCTCTCCTAGTCCTCCACTGGCAGTGCCTTCTCCCTCCCCCAGCTCCAGGACTTCCTAATCCAGAGCGGGAAGGAGAGACCGGACCCAAAGCCCCTGCCCCACCAGTCTGCCCATCAGTGCTTCCGCCTCCATTCCCACTGCAGTTTCAGTGCCTGCCCCATGCGGAGCCCTGGGTGTGTGAGAGGGCGACCCAAGAACGTCCTCCTTCAAACACTGCATGGCTCAGTTTCTCAGCTCCTCAAGTCTCTTACACATTGTACGAGCTCACCCTGACCACCCTATTTAATAGTGCTATCTCTCCTATCACCTGGCATTGATTGTCTCCTGTGAATTATTTTTTACTCTGTAACTCCTATCACTTTCTAATATACTGAAGTTTCTGTTTCCAAAGACGGCCTCAACAATATCTCCACCCCATCTGCTCTTCTGCAATGTGTCCTTGCCATCCCCTATCTAGAGGTGGGGCTGAATTCCCCCTTTCCTTGGATCTGTGACTAGCTCTGATCACTAGAACTGCTTGACTTCTAAGGCTCTGACATCAGATGCCTATGGTTTTTGACTTGTGCACTTGGAACATGCCCTGCTGGAACCCAGGGGCCCAGCTGGGAGCAACCAAGCCAAACAGAGAAGCAGGTGAAGAGCGACCTAGGCCACCTGCCTAACAGCTCCAGTGAGCTCCCAGCTGACAGCCAGCACCACCTGCAGCCCCGTCAGGGAGCCCTCTTGAATGTTCTGACCCAGTCGGGCCCCGGATGACTGCAGTCCCAGCTCGTGTCACGTGGAGCAGAACCAGCTGTCTGCCGAGCCCAGACAACCCACAGAATGAGAGAGAATAAGAAGATTTTATTTTGGGGTTGTTTGTTACCCAGCAACAGATAACAGGAACACATACCATACCATTTACTACTATTATTGTGTTCTCATTATGGCCTGTCTTTCCTGTCAGACCGTAAGCATCAGGAGAGCAGGTATCTTGTCTGTTTTTGATTAAATCTTTACCAGGCTTAGAACAAAGCCTGGCACAGAGGTACTCACTGAACATTTGTGAATGAATGAATAAATGCTGTCAACAGATTTCTTAACACTGAGTCTGAGACTGAAAGGGTTTACAGTGTGTTTGGTGTTGGAAGTAGTCTTAGTCTGCGTGGGCAGCCATAACCAAATACCACGGACTGTGAGGCTTAAACCATGGAAATTTACTTTCTTACAGTTTTGGAGGCTAGAAATCCAAGGTCAAAGTGACAGGAAAATTTGGTTTCTGGTTGTGGGCCTTCCTCCTGGCTTGTAGATGGCTGTCTACTTGCTATGTCTTCATATGGCCTTTCTTCTGTGTGTGTGGAGAGAGGAGGGTGTGTGGGTATCTCTGATGTCTCTTTCTCTTATAACCACTTGTGCTATCGAATTAGGGTCTCACCCCATGACCTCATTTAACCTTAATGATCCTCAAGGCTCTATCTCTAAGTACAATCACATTGGGGGGTGGTGCTTCAATATACGAATTTGGGAGCCTCAACTCAGTCCATAACAGGGGTCACATGGTGTGTGGTTTGGTACCTACCATTTGGTCTCCATTTCCTGAACCCCTCATCAAGGATACTCAGTGCCACCTAAATTCTGGTCTCACCACAGAGCACAGCAGATGGGTGGCACCTGGCCACCAGCTGCCTCTGAAGTCTTTTGGGCTGGGGGTCCATCTAGGTTGTAGGTCATGAGTAACTGATGCCCAGATCACAGCCATGGCTCAGCTGCAGCGTTTGGGGCTCTGGGGAACCCTCCCCTGGCTTGTGGACCCCATGTTCATTTGGATAACTATAACAGAACACCCCAGATGGCTTAGAAACAAACAAATTTATTTCTCATAGTTCTGGAGTCTGAGAAATCAAGATCAAGGTGCCAGCAGATTCAGAGTCTGGCGAGGGCCCTCTTTCTGGTTCATGGACAGTCACCTTCTCACTGTGTCCTCACGTGGTGGAAGGAGTGAGGGAGTCCTCTGGGGTGTCTTTATAAGAGCACTAATCTCATTCATGAGGGCTCCACCCTCAACCTAATCACTCCCAAAGGCCCCACCTCCAGATACTTTCATATTGGGGATTAGGTTTCAAGATACGAGTTTTGAGGAGACACAAACTTTCAGTCTATAGCACCCCAAAGTCCTGGGTCAGTCATCAGCATAGAAATGAGACTTAGGGCTGAGGCTGCAGAGCTCCTCAGTGATTGGGAGTAGCAGAGGGTGAGGCCTGAGGGTTCAGTCTGAGGTCATTCTGAGGGTTTAGTCTGGGTGCTTAGTTCACCACAGAGAAAAGAGATGGGACCCCAGAGACCTCAGGCAGTGAGCTGCGGAGGGTGTGGTGACAGCTACTGGGAAATGGGTAGCCTGGGTCCTACCCCTGAGGTCCTTGTAGCCCACACTGCATGTTTGTGCACATGGTCCTCAGAGGTCCCTCAGCCTGGCCCAGAGGCTTGTCCTGTCATAGGGGAGGGGCAACTGAAGGCTGTGACAACCTGCTCCTCGGGGCTGGGCTCAGGCATGGCAGTGAGGTCCTATTGCAGAGTGGGACCCTGGAAAGTTCAGGAATTTGGGACCAAGGCTCATTCCTATGAGGGTGGCTCAGCCCTTCAGTGTCTATGGCTCAGAGAATCCTGCCCTGGCCCAGCACCCCAGGGGCCTCCTCCCCCACCTGGTTCCAATGAGGCTGACTGCACTAATTCCCAAGTTGAGGGCCCGCCAGCCCCACAGGCAGCAGCAGGAACAAGTGACAGGGACTAGGGTCTCCAAGGTCCCATTCCGAGACTAAGGGCACCTAGACCTGGCAAGTGGCTGTTATTACCCTAGACCTCACACTTCCCTGAAGCAGAGTCCATGGTGACTGAGTGGAGAGGAAATATGTATGTCAGTGTGGATTTGGGAAAATACTTCACACCCAGAACCTAACACAGGACGGGGGCTCCCTCTTGTGTACTGGTGCTAGGACCAGAGGGAGACCCTGGGGAGGTCAAGCTGAGCAGGAGAAAGGGGAGATGGTCTTCCGTCCTCAATCGTGTGGCCACACGGGGGCGCTGCTGCGCTGCTCGCGGATGCTGACGGAGCAGCCTGGAGGGAATGGGCTGTAAACTGGTCAGAGGTGGCTGACCTGAAGGCTGGGTGTCAATGGGAGATGAAGAAGCTTCAGAGCAGTGCTGGACTCCACAGGTGTCAAAGTCAGGATGGGACAGGGATTGAAGGAGGGGAGCTCAGGAAACTTGTGTCATCTCCGAGGTTTCCATCTCCCCACTGCCACCCCTTTCTCCAGGTCCTTGATACCCAGGAAAACTGAAAAGAAACGTTTTCTTAGGCGCACGCTCTCTCTCCCTCTCTTTTTGTAGTAGTCCTTGCTGTAGCAACAGTAACAAAATTCATATAAATTTTTCTCAGGAAGGATACATGAGAAATTGGTAACACTCTCAATTCTGGCAGGAAACCTGGGTGCCTGGGGTCTGGGGAGGGAGGAAAATTCCCCACTGAAAACTCCTCAGAATGTCTGGAATGATCTTTTCAAAACACGTTACATTGAAAAGCCCTTTCATTTGCAAGACCCTTTTCAGTTAAGGTCCAGTTTACACAGCTGTGGCCCTGTGATGGGCCCAGATCCAGGCCCTGCCCTGTGTGCTCCTCCAGCACAGGGAGCCCATGACGGTCACACCTCAGAGCCATTCCCCAGCCTGAAAACCTGCCACCTGGACAGCACCTCCGTCTGACATTCTCCTCCAACGTCCTCACTGAAAGGCCTCCCGCCCTGCCCCATTTGGGGCACCTCCAGCCTTCCTCTAAGCCGACCTGCTTTGCTTCTGTTCACAGCCTGTTCACTAACGTACATTTTTCAATGTATTTATTTCATTGTTTACTCTCTGTCCTTCCTTGAGAATATAAGCTGTATGAGGACAGGGATGAGGATTTGATTGTTTACAGCTGTGTTTCCACTGCCTCGAAAGTGCCTGGTTGTTGATTTTAAACCATTTGTAGAGTGAATGAATGCGTGAATGCACATTCAGACTGCCACACACCAACGCACAGATCCTGTCACCCACAACGACACACACACAGAACACACACACACTGACACACCCACACATATCATACACACATTCTTCAAGCCTAATTCAGTCAACATTATGTTGTGGACATTTCCCATGACAATATGTGGTATTAATTTTTATTATCTCTTTAAATTATTGTGAAAAATTTCAAAGCTACCTGAAGTTTGAAAGAGTAATTCAATGGTCACCCTAGATTTCATCATTTCAATATTTTGCCATATTCGTATATAATATATTTCTATAATTTTTGCTGAAATACTTGAGAGTCACTTGCTTAACATTATGACCCTCACGCAAAATGTTTCTGTATTCATCTCTTTAAAAATAACTTCTTCAAACAATATGATTATTATACTGAAGAAAGTAACCGTAATTCCCTAAGATTATAAATGAAAGTAATATAATTCTCCACATTAGCCTCTGAATGTCTCATTTGGAGGAGAGGGTGGTCAGGAGCCCTTGCACGGACTCTGAGGCGTCCAGCTCCTCCCGACAGCTCCCCTCTCCATCCCCTTGACAAAACACCACAGAAAACTGAAATGTGAAAATATTTTCTTCTACCCTATTTTTCAGGTTTTTAAAACTCAGTTTTTGAAATAAGTCATCTCTTAGAAATAACATCTCAATGTCTACGTATCTTCCACAGTGTGGATATGCACTTTGGGACTATTGGGGCTAAAAGCATGGTTCCCCTGGGCCTTCTGTCCCCTCGGCAGAGCATAAGAGGCACCCCTGTGTCACACTTGGTACCCAGGCAGTCACACTTCCAACAGCAGGTGTCAGGGAAGGCCTCAGGCCTGGGGTGAGCACAGTCCCCTCCTTCAGGGTCAAGAGTGAGCTCATGCACACCCTCTCAGGGCCCTCCTCTCCTCCAGGCAGGCCACTGCATAGTCAGGGGTCAAGAAAGGCTCCAGGGACTGCAACCGAGACCCAACCACCCCAAACCTCCTCACCTCCATCGAAAGAGCCCAGGCGAGAGCCCCAAAGCCCTACTCTTCCCCACCCTCATCTGTCACAGACTCACCACCACCCACCTTGAATCCCCATGGACTAATATCATTATGTCCTTTTCCTCTTTGTCTAGGTCACCCTGGCCCTCCCAAGTATCCCACACACTCTGCACACCCCTACTCTATCTCTTCTCACCCCACAACCCCTGAGACTTTCTGACTGCACCCCCTGGAGTCT
This sequence comes from Eonycteris spelaea, assembly GCA_003508835.1. Lineage (NCBI taxonomy): Eukaryota > Metazoa > Chordata > Mammalia > Chiroptera > Pteropodidae > Eonycteris > Eonycteris spelaea. The sequence continues at coordinate 39,575 of PUFA01000913.1, read as the reverse complement.
TCAGTCCAGGATCAGCCAAATCTCCTCAGTCCTCCCTCAGGAGGGCCTTCACTTTGCAGCTCTGCCAACTCCCAGGTCTCCCTGGGGACACGGCTCCCTGTGAAGTGCTTTCTCTGCCACAATCCCTGTGCCCCTGGCCTGGGGTGGGTGGGGTCCCTGCTCCTCAGCTGCCTTCAGACTCCTTTTCCTCCCACCTTCCTAACACCCCCTAACCCAGATTGGAGGCCCACTCCCGTCACTGTAGGTTTCCCGTGGACCCCCAGGCTGTCCCCCATTTCTTGACTGTTTTAGCTTCTGTCCCACTGTCACCCTCCCCAGAATGTTATCTCATTGGTCCTCAGTGATGCCAAGACAAGCAGATGGGATAGGCTGATGGTGGTCCCCAAAAGTCTCCAGCCCGAATCCCTGGACCCTGTGAATTGCCTTTCATAGCTAAGGGACTTGTGTGATGTGATTGAGGGTAAGGACCTTAAGAAGAGGAGACTGTCCTGGATTATCTGGGTGGGGCCCAATCACACCACACAGGCCCTAAAGGTGGAAGTTTCTCTGGCTGGAGTCAGACATGCTGCAGGAAAGATGCAGCCGAGAGCAGTCAGAGAGGTTCCGAGTGGGGGGACTGGGTGTGCTCTGGGGGCCAGGATCCAGGACTGAGGATCCTCTGGGAGCTGAGGGTGACTCCAGCTGACAGCCAGCGAGGAAATGGGGAGTTCAGTCCTACATGCAAGACACCAAATTCAGACAAATTGATGAGCTGGGCAGCAGATTCTCCCAGAGCCCCTGGTAAGGAACAGATACCTGCCAACGCCTTCTTAGTCCAGTGAGAACATGTCAGACTTGTAACCTACACAGCTGGGAGATAATAAATGGGTGGTGTTTAAAGCTGCTGGTCCATGTGATTTTCTGGCAGTGACAGGACACCCACACAGCAGAGAGGTGCTCTCAGTCCCTGGCTATCACTTCCCTGAGCTCCTCCCCTCCATGACCTTCTGCTCGCTCTTCCTGGCCCCCACTCCCATGTATCCCCTAGACCTTGTCGCTGCCAATAACCCAGCCCTTCCACAGTCTCCATTTCATGCTTCTCACTCTCTGCCCACCATCTCTCCTACTCATCCCCGAAGCTCTGGAAATGCTGATACTGTTATTTTATCATAGGTTTATGTGGTACCTTATAACCATTCCTCACAAATGTGCCTGTTTTCCCTTTAGCACGTTAGCTCCAACAATCCTTTGAGCCCACTGGGGCCCCAGTTTATTGATCAAACGCTCTATCCACCGTCCTTCAGCCCTCGCTGTCCTCTCCTCCCTCCTCACTCATTTTAAATTCTATGATAAATAATTTCAGTCCCTCCCTTGCCTCTCACTTGCTTTGTCCCTTTTGCTTGGAAACACCACACAGCTAGTGAATTTTCCCTCTGTCTCCCCTGCACCTGCCCAACGAGGCTACAGGAGGCTGGAGAGCCACTCACAGCCACGCTGACTCCGTCACATGAACCTCATGACCCAAACCACGAGGGGGCCCGCGCCCTGCCCTGCACTCATCCTGTCCTTGCTCCGTGCGGTCTCCTCCCGTCCTGCTGACTGTCGCACACCGTCTCTCTCTGCTCAGACATCCGGCCTCCTTCCCATTCCTTAGTCCTGAGGATGACCTTGTTTCCTGTGTCACTGAGAAACCGAACACATCAGAAGACAACTATGACAGAGTTCTGCCACCTTCTCTACTGCGAGACCTTTACCGTGGGTCAACTGTCCATGCTGCCAGCCAGAGCCAGTCCCTCTGCTGATGCTCTAGGCCTTGTCTCTTCCTGTCTACTTAAAGTATTGGTCCTGAAACTCTTCCCTATTTCTCATTTGTCATTTTTCCCTCTCCACCCTATCACTATGGTGCCCGTGAGAATGCACTTCCTGGGATCTCAGCTCGAGGGAGTGTCGCTGACTGATGGCCCTGGCTGCTGTGCTCTCAAACCTGCTGCCCCTGTTTGCTCTGAGACTGCACTTCCCCCAGGCTTCTTCCCATCAAAGACTGAGACCAGCAGGGAAGCTGAGGCAGGACCATTGCTCCTCTGAAGGCTGGCTTAGCTCCAGGGCCCCCGACATCCTACCCTCGCTGACCCTTCCTCACTCTGCACTGGCCCTCGGATGCCTCCAGCAAACTTTTCTTCTCTCTCCTTCACTTGGATTCAGATTTCATGGCTTTCCCAGCCTTCTCTGTCTTCTTCCCACAGCTGTTCCCACTAATAATATCTTGCATATTTAATACTGTAGTCACGTCTGCTCCTCAAGTAGTATCAGGAGTGGTTCAAGAAACACAGGCAAAAGATGGGGATTGGGGACTAGCTCGCCCACTGCTGCAGGCCAAAATAATGCCATCAGGTTGGTAGGTGGGGCAAATGGTGACAGCTGAACTGCTAGATTTCACTGGTGGTGACCTGAGAAAGTGTCCTGGTTTAGAGGAATGCTATGACAAATGTTTTGATAGATGCCTTTAAAAATAATCGTGTGTGTGCCTACAAAGACAGCGGAGTTGGCTGCTTACTGTGAGCTGTACTGATGCCCTAGGGAAGGATAATGAGAATCTGAGGACTGTTAAACTGTTACTGGCTAGAATGAGAGCCTCTGCAGTGGCTCATTGAGAGGCATTTGTCTCATGTACAGGAGGGCAGGTAAAGTCAAATGGCTACTGAAGACAAAGTTGTGAGGGTCATAGAACTCTGTAGAGATGTTTAGACACTCAGCCAAGGCAGACCTGTTATGTGAAAGTCCGGGCCTTGGTGGGGGGAATCCCAAGATTCTGCAGACTGGGACAGGGTCATCCTGATGGATGCCCTTTGGACCTCCAGGCATGTAGAGGAGGCTTGCCCTTCTCTAGTGATGGTTAGCTCTTCCATGGTGCTGAAGATGCTGCAGAAGCCTCACCCCAAGATGCACTGTGTATTATGGCAAGAACTAGCCAGCAGGTACCTGTAGGGGCCAATGGAGCACTCTGGGACTGTATTTTTAAATTGCTCATCAAGTAGCCAGAATATCAGGCTGGATAAACAAAAGCTAATTGACACAGAGGCTCTTTTAAGGACATGGGCTTATCAAGGGCCCCAGGATGTGGGACAAACTTATCTCTGGGTGGCTCTTTAAAGCCTGGAAACAATAACGTTCACCTTAGTGAGGTGGATGTGACTTACAGTAGAATAGTAGAAGACGGGATTTTGTATATGTAACTAAGGTCTCAATTCACTTCAAGGTGTGGGTGGGAGCTGTCCTGGGTGGGACGATCAGGTGCGTGCTTATTGGGGTTCCTCCTGAGCAGAGATTCTAAGTATGAGGATTCAATGTGAGGCATTTCTCCACTGGGGGCTTTGAAAATGCAGGTCCACGTGGCAAAGACTGCTGGTGGCCACTAGGTGATAGAGCAGCCATTCCCTGGCAGCTCCTCTCTCACAGTTGTTAAGGAAATGGGGGCCTCAGATTCTCTACAGGAAAAGATTGAATTCAGCTAACCACCTCTACATAAGCTTGGAGGAGGATCCTGAGCTCAGGATGAGAACACGGCTTTGTGACACCCTGACCAGAGAACCCATCCACACCACGCCTAGATTTCTGACTAAGGAACTGTGAGCAAATAACTGGGAGTTGTTTTGAGCCACTAAATTGTGGTAATAAAAAACTAATGCATAGGCTCAACTGTGCAACAAATAAGCACATGGCATTTTATTTCATTTCACTGGGATTAATTTATGAACTGATATGCACACTAGTTACCAGTAATAAAATCTTTCCAAACTTTTTTTTCTTTTATGATTTTTATGCAATGTAATTAAATTTTAATACAATCATCATTTACCAACAATTAACTTAATGCCTACTATCTGTCAGGAATGGCTCTATACGCCTGGGAGGCAACTTTGACCTAAGTAGCCTAAAGCCCCTGTGCTCACGTGCCTTGTATTCTAGAGACTTCCCAGAGAGAGACAAAGCCATTGGAGGGTTTTAGTGAAGAAATGGAACATCCTGAGTCACATTAGCAGGATCGCTGATCCTTGTGGGGAGAATAGGTTTTGGATGGCAGGTGGGGGGTAGCACTAGTGCCATGATCAGGAGTGAGAGGGTGGTGGAGACTAAGAGGGGAAGAGGGCCTGGGGATGAAAGAGACAGAGGGAAGGGCTGGAGAAGAGGCAGGTGAGAAAGTGCAGCAGAAGCAAAAAATTCTTCAGCAGTAGAACTCTGAGATTTAAATATGTTTTTAAAAAGATCTTTAATAAACTATCTAAAAAGCCTAGCAGGTTGTCTGGGGAGCTACCTAAAAACTAATTGTCTCCTTATATTAATCAGTTTAAAAAATATAATGTGTCCCAACAAAATATACACACCACTTAGATGTGAATTATTCATAAAAAAATAGACAATGCAGAAGCACTAGTGAAGGACATTTTAACTGCACTGAACATTTGCGACTTTGATTGAGGCTGTACATGCTGCTGTTTGAAACACACCTTAACAAACTGCTTTCTGTGCTTTTTTTGTATTGAGGATGTGGGCGACTCAACACAGACACACTCTGGGCTGTGGCATGCAGCTCGTTAAAATACAAAAACTCGAGTCACAGACATGCTGTTTGGAAAAGTAAGACTTAGGAGCTTTGTGAGTCTGATCATAGTGCTATTTAGACACATATCTGTACCAAGGGGCCAAACCTCTTCTTTCACGAATTAGCTTTCCGATGATCAGGGTTTTTCAAGATTGTGTTACCCACCATGGTTCATAGACAAGGAGAATCTCTGTGAAAATCTCTAGCTGGTGTTCCCAGGCACAACTTCTCCTGGATGAAAGAGAAAATCCCTGTCCTTCCTTCGTTCCCAGGGCGAGCTCACTCTCAGGGATCAAGTTCCCTGGGGCTGGGCTTTCTAAAAGAGTCCAAAGGAGAGGCAAAGGGCAGAGGGGTTCCGGGAAGAGGAGAGGAGGCAAAGGGGCCCGTCCCAGCCTGGGGTCTCTCCCTGGTTTCCTCACACAGCTCCTGGGCCAGGACTCAGGGAATGACAGAGTGGCAAAGAGCTGTCGGTGAAGGAGGAGCGGTCAGGGCAAAATCTAAGGTCCCCAGGGTGTGGCTCTCAGGGTCTCAGCCTCCAAGGCGGTGTCTGGGGCGGGAAAGCTCAGCGTCGGGGGAGTCCCCATCTACCTGAGGTTTTGCTTCTCCCTCTCACAACCTGCGTCGGGTCCTCCTGTCTGGATACTCACGACGCGGCTCCAGTTCTCACTCCCATTGCGCGTCCGGTTTTTAAAGAAGCCAATCAGTGTCACACCCATTTATAAGGTCTCCCGGCCCCGCCCGGACGCAGATTCTCCCCAGACGCCGAGGATGCGGGTCATGGGGCCTCGAACCCTCCTTCTGCTGCTCTCGGGGGCCCTGGCCCTGACCCAGACCTGGGCGGGTGAGTGCGGGGTCGGGAGGGAACGGCCTCTGCGGGGCAGGAGCGAGGGGACCGCCCGGCGGGGACGCAGGACCCGGGAAGGCGCGTCCCCACTGGAACCGCCCCAAACCCCACCCCGTCCCCGCTCCGCGCGCCCCTCGTCGCACCCGGCCCTTCCACCTCGGACCGGGACCCGCGCCGGCAGGAGGGCCGGCGGGTCTCAGCCCCTCTCCGCCTCCCAGGTTTCCACTCCTTGAGGTATTTCTTCACCACCTGGTCCCGGCCCGGGAGCCGGGAGCCCCGCGTCTTCGCCGTCGGCTACGTGGACGACACGCAGTTCATGCGATTCAACAGCGGCGCCGTGAGTCCGAGGGCGGAGCCGCGGGCGCCGTGGATGGAGCAGGTGGAGCAGGAGGATCCGCAGTACTGGGACCGGGAGACACGGAAGTTCCAGGACAGCGCACAGGTTTTTCGACTGAACCTGAAAACCCGGCGTGACTACTACAACCAGAGCGAGGCCGGTGAGCGACGGCCCGGGTCCGGTCACGACCCGTCCCCACGGACAGGCCTGGGTCGCCCCGAGAGTCCGGGCCCGGGCTTCGCCGCGAGGCTGCGGGGCCAGCGCGGGAGGAGCCGGCGGGGACGCTCCCGGGTTTCGCTCTCAGTTTGGGTCCGGTCACTGCGGCGGGGCTGACGCGGGGCGGGGACAGGGTCTCACACCATCCAGGCTTTCTGCGGCTGCGACGTGGGGCTGGACGGGCGCTTCCTCCGCGGGTACCATCAAGAAGCCTACGACGGCGCCAATTACATCGCGCTGAACGAGGACCTGCGCTCCTGGACCGCGGCCGACCCGGCGGCTCAGATCACCCGGCGCAAGTGGGAGGAGACCCGAAGGGCGGAGCGCCTCAGGGCCTACCTGGAAGGGGAGTGCGTGGAGGAGCTCCTCAGACACCTGGAGATGGGCAGGGAGACGCTGCAGCGCGCAGGTGCGAGGGGCCGCGGGGCCTCCCCTCTCCCTCGGGGGCTCCTCCAAGGATGAGGAAAGCGGGACCCCAGCACCCGCCTCCTGTGGGTCGGGGAAATGCGTCCGTGTGGGTTTTCAGATCCGGTACCAGAAGATGACTCGCCCAGAGCCCCCACCTTCCCTCGGGGACAATGAGGGGTGCTGTCTCTCAGGGGATGGAGGGGGATACCATCCCGGGAATAACTGGTCAGCGAGCAGTTCCCTTTGACTGTGGCAGCTGCTCTGAGAACCCTGGGGAATTTTTCTCTCAGGCCATGTTCACTGCCCCACACCCAGTGGGTCTGAGGTCTGACTCCAGCTTTTCTGAGTCATTTGGCCCCCACCCAGGTCAGGACCAGAAATCCCTTCTCTCCTCTACAGAGACCTATCTCTGACCCTGGCCTGTCTCAGCCTAATTCTAGAACTTTCTAAACAATACGAGATTATCCCAGATACCTATGTCCAATCTGGTGTCTGGGTTTTGTGCTCCTTCCCTGACCCCATTTTTCCTAAGCATTCTCAGGACGGTCACAGAGCACTGGTGGAGTGTCCCATGAGGGATGTAAAGTTTCTGAATTTTCTGACCCTTCTCCTCAGACCCTCCAAAGACACACGTGACGCACCACCCCATCTCTGACCTTGAGGTCACCCTGAGGTGCTGGGCCCTGGGCTTCTACCCTGCGGAGATCACCCTGACCTGGCAGCGTGATGGGGAGGACCAGACCCAGGACATGGAGCTCGTGGAGACCAGGCCTGCAGGGGACGGGACCTTCCAGAAGTGGGCGGCAGTGGTGGTGCCTTCTGGAGAGGAGCAGAGATACACGTGCCACGTGCAGCACGAGGGGCTGCCCCAGCCCCTCACCCTGCGATGGGGTAAGGAGGAGGCCGTTGGCACAGAGCCTCTTCTCAGGGGAAGCAGGAGCCCCTGGAGGACTTCAGCAGGGTTGGGGCTGAGGACCCAGAGTCAGGGTCAATACTTTCTGTTCCCTTCCCAGAGCCTCCTCCTCCGGCCACCATCTCCAATGCGGGTGTCATTGCTGCCCTGGTCCTCCTTGGAGTTATGGTCACTGGAGCTGTGTTTGGAGCTGTGATGTGGAGGAGGAAGCGCTCAGGTAGGGAAGGGTTGAGGTCTGAGTTTTCTTGTCCCACTGTGGGGTTTCAAGCCCAACATACAATGTGTCCTGCCTCGTTAATGGGAATTTCCATCCACACACACGTTCTTTCCCAGCCTGGAGCCCCATCTGCTAACACTTACTTTGTATTAATGCACGTGTAAAAATGAAGGACAGATTTATCACCTCGATGATTCTGGTGATGGGGACCTGATTCCAGCTGTCACAGGATCAAGGGGAAGGTCCTTGCTGAGGACAGACCTCCAGGAGGGTGGTTGGTCCAGCCCCCCCACATGTACTTTCCTTAGGTTTCCTCATCGTGCCCTGGGTCTGATTCACAGTTCTGGAAACTTCCCTGGGGTCCAGGACTAGGGGGTTCCTTTAGTAACTCATAGTCCCTGCCCTCCTTCCCTGGCTTCTCACAAGATGTATTCTTCCCATGGGTGGAAAAGGAGGGATCTACATTCAGGCTGGAAGTGAGAATGGTGGTGGGTGGTCCCTGAGACCCTTGGAATAGTGTAGATGGGAACCCATGGGGGAAGCTCAACCACCCCCATAATTCCTCCTTTAGCCACATCTCCTATGAGCTCTGACCACATCCTGTTTTGTCCCACCCCAGACAGTGACAGTGCCCAGGGCTCTGATGTGTCTCTCACGGCTACTAAAGGTGAGACCCTGGGTGGCCTAAAGTGGCGAGGGGCTGGGGAAGAGGGGACAGGACTGGGTAATGTGCATTCTTTGGGATATTTTGAGCATGTGGTGGAGTATTGAGAATGTCATCACATACAGCAACTAACTTGAATTTGTTCTTGATTATTTTTTTCTATAGCATGAGACAGCTGCCTTGTGGGGGAACAAGTGATGCAAGATTTGTTCATGCTCCCACTTTGTGACTTGAAGAACCTCTGATTTCTCTTTCTGCAAAGGGCATCTGAATGCATCTGCGTTCCTATCAGCATAATGGGAGGAGGTGGGGAGACTGGCCCACGCCCTGTCCACCACATCCCCTCCCCACACTGACCTTTGTTACTTCCCTGACCCATTCTCCTGTTCCAGCAGAGGCTGTGCCATTCCTGTCCCTGTCTTTATTTCATGTTGTGCTGAGCTGCAACTTCTTACTTGTCGGGAGCCATTTTGAGACACTGAAGAAGTCACGTAGCTTACAGGCCATAAAGCAGTTACTGAGACTGCTTAAACAATGGTTCAAGGAAGCAGGGATTTGAGTTAAACATTACTGACCCTGAAGGAGAGGTATGCCTCCTAAAGTAACCCTTTTAAGATAGTGGAATGTTTAACAGAAAGCAAGGATGTTTGCACCCTGAGGGAAGGATGTATAGGAACTTATGTAAATGTCAGCATTCCTATGGTAATGTACTCTGTGCCTTGCTATTGTGTTCGAAAGAAATATAAGGGCTATGCTAAATAAACTCCAGGCTGCAGCATTACTGTATGCCCTCCCTAAGCGCTTTCCTGTCTTCTTTTTTCCTTAGGCTTCACCCCCCTCTTTTAGGTGCTGTTCGACTTTAGCCGGCTGGCTCCGGCAAGTGGCGCCCGAACAGGGACCTGAATTTGGGACGGAACGTTGACGAACGTTGAGGTGAAGACCGCCACCGCAGGAGAAAGGGGGGACCCCCCGAGTTTAAAGAGTGATCAGCAGAGGTGAGTGCGGTGGAACAGTCCGGGAGTAAGAAAGACACCGCGTGAAGTGAGCGCTCAGAAAAGTAAGGGTTGCGGTGTTTGTAAATAGATAGAAAGAGAGGAAAGTCGACTTAAAAAAAAAATGGGAAATGGAAACGGCCGCATGCTTTTTGTACATATGCTTAAGAATATGCTCCGGCTAGAGGTGCTAAGGTAGGGCATCAACAATTGTGTAATTTTTTAGAGTTTGTAGAGAAAGTTTGTCCTTGGTTCCTGAGGGGAACGGTGAATTTAGAAATATGGGAAAAGGTGGGAGAAAAACTACAAGAATATTATGATGTCACGGTCCTGGCAAGGTACCTGCAGATACTTTTGGCTTGTGGGCTTTAATTAGAGATAGTTTAGATCCCAGGCATGAGAGGGTTAAAGTTGGGGAAAGCCAGAAAGGGGAAGAGAAAGGGAACAATATAGATGTCCCGCCATTTGAAAAGGAGAGTGAGACTAGACCTACTGCCCCGCCGAGGAGACGAGTGGGAAACCTTTTGATCTGATGCTAATTAAAGATAGAGAGGAACTTTTGAGCCCCAGAGATGCAAAACAGTTGGAGGGAGAAGCCTCACAGTTCCATAACAATGGAGGCTATTTCCCACTTATCGAGGCTGTTGGCTCTGATTATACATCTAAGGAATTAGAGAAAGATGTTCAGGGTTTGCAAACTGCTGTGCAACAATTAACCTTAAGGCTCGGAGGCTTGGAGAAAAATCTTAAAGTGCCTAGCAAAGATCGTATCTCCCCGCCTCCATTCGAAGAACCACAGCCGGTCATTGCAGTTGTTAAGCAACCTCGAGGACCTAAGCCTCTTTCACCTTTACAAACTACGTTACATCAGGCTATAGAAAGAGGTGAGGATACACAGGGATTTCACTTAATGTGCCCTGTAACAGAACAAGAGGCTCGAGATGAGGAGGGTCAGCCAGTTCGTCTGAAAACTATAACCCCATCCCTTTTAAATCTATTAAAGAATTGAAATTGGCTTGTGCACAGTATGGCCCTACTGCTCCTTACACTCAGGCTATGTTGGAAACGTTATCTTTAGAAGCCCTAACTCCAGCTGATTGGAAGAATTTGGCTCGAGCTTGTCTCACACCTGGGGATTTTTTGCTATGGAAATCAGAATATTGTGATCTATGTGAAAAAACAGCAGAATTGAATAGAAATCAGAATCCCCAATACTAACCACATATGAGATGTTGGCAGGAGAAGGCCAATATTGTGCGAATGATCAGCAATTAGGGTACGAAGGAGGAGCTTATGCACAAATAAGTGCTGCTGCGAAAAGGGCTTGGTGTAAATTACCTGCTAATGGAAGGCAAACTGAAGATTTATCTAAGATAAGGCAAGGGCCAGACGAGCCTCAGGATTTTGTGGCCAGGCTCATGGAGACGGCTAAAAGACTAATAGGAGAATCAGATGCAGGACTTATCTTAGTAAAACAACTGGCTTATGAGAATGCTAATTCCGCATGTCAGGCCGCTCTCAGACCTCATAGGAAGAAAGGAAATCTTGCGGACTATATTCGATTATGTGCTGATATTGGACCAGCATATACGCAGGGTCTAGCCATGGCCGCAGCATTACAAGGGAAAACAGTAAAAGAAGTGCTATTTAGAAACAATCGAGGCAGATCTCTCCGCAGCCCTGGCTGTTGTTTTGAATGTCAGCAACCTGGGCATTTTGCTCGAAATTGTCCTCGAAACCGGTCCCCACAGAAGCCTCCACCTCGCTCACCAGGACTATGTCCTCAATGTGGGAAGGGATGTTACGAAATTTTGCAACAGAAACTTACTCCTCAAAAAATAGAAATTAGGAGAGGAGCTCTCAATACTGTTAATAATTTTCAAAAATTATTGAGAGATATTAATTGGCTCTGTCCTTCCCTTTATCCTCACATGTGCTTTAACTAATTGTTCTCTATTTTAGAAGGGCCCACTGCATTGGATAGTCTTTGGAAACTAACACCGCTGGTGGAAAAGGAATTTTAAATACTGTATGTTTGAAAGACACTCTTGTAGTCACAAACTTGCATTGCTCAGGTTTCATTATTGTGTGGTAAAGGGTCTTTCTCTAACTTGAAATTTAAAAACTTTTTATGATTTTCTTTTTCTTTTATTGGTTAATTAGTCTAAAACTTAGGACATTTTAGCATGGAGTCAACAGTGAAGATAACTTGATTTTGTATTGGAAATGAGAAAAGTAATGACTAAATTACAAGTTTCAGTGCTTTTAAAGGTACCTTTCTGTTCCTGTTTCTGTTGACCGGTCACCAGGGGTCCGTGGAGAGACTGGACGCAGTCATATCTCCCAGACCATGGCCAGGCAGCGGGACGCCGCCTCCTGTGCCCTGTTGTCAAAGTCTGTTTATTGTCTTTAGTCTTGTCTAAGTGGTAGGTGGCAAATTTCTCTAGGCCCACCTACACCCCAGTAATTGTCCTTGTCTGAGTGTCTGTTTTGTGTTTTCTGTTTTTGTTTTCTGCGCAAGCATTAGAGGGAAAAAACCAGAGTTCACAGAAGACACCTTTGGGGTGTCTCCTGCAACATTTCTAAGAAGGATAAGCTTATAAAACAAAAAGGGGGAATATGGTATACCCCGAGACAGGCTTAATAGAGCATTATATTTTTTAAATTTTTAAATCTAGATGAACAAGGTAGCACAGCAGCTCATCGGCATTGGGTGAAACAGGCCGGTGAGCCTTTGCAGCAGCCAGTATACTACAAGGATCTAAAAGGGGATTGGGTGTCTGCTGAGGTACTGAAATGGGGCCGAGGTTTTGCTTATATCTCTACAGGAACAGAGAAAGCTGCTCCTAATGATCATGTTGATAGGCCATCTTCTGATGTTTGAAGAGAGCTGTATTGGGCCTATGTACCGGATCCACCAATTTTGCATCCGTCCATTTGGGAAGGCCCAGAAATTGTGGTGACACACAGCTGTTGCATCTCCCAAAGATGACTGATCTAAGGAGTAAATGAACCAGGATTTAATTATACTGGAACAGGAGAAGGATTGCCCATCTGCTTTAGTAAGAACAACACAACTCTGGATTGGTCAGGTGGAACCAACGGACTCATTGGAGGTTATAGACTGAACACCAGTTGGACAGTGGGACTATGGTGGACTGATGAGGAGTTTCCTTAAACTTGTGTGGAAGTTGTGCGCAGCGATGGGAGAGCTGCACCCTGTGGGATGGACTCCTCAGATAGCAGACATGAATGTAACAGCATGTGTTGCTCCACCGCATGTGCTGTTGGTTGGTGAAATTAATATCAACATAGAAGGAGATTTAATGTTACATGTTATAACTGCAATTTAACTAACTGTATTTCTTTTGTTCTGGAAGGAACTACTGTAATGGTTTTTCATCAAACCTTTTTTGTGGTGATTCATGTTTATGTTTCTGGGCCTTGGTATGCTGACCAGGGTCTCCAGGTGTTTGTTAGTCTCATACTGTGCAAAATGCTAATAATTTGTCTAAAAATGTTATGATGGCTTTAGGAAGGAACCCAGGATAATATGACAAGTTAGAACAGAAGCTTGATGCATTATATAGTCTAGTTATGTATTTAGGAGATGAAATCCAAGGTCTAAAAGTGAGATCTCATTTGGAATCATGCAGCATATCAGTGGATTTGTGTTACCTCAAAAATTTATAATGAAAGTCAACATGGATGGGATCGCGTGCTCTCATCTCCAAGGTGTCTGGCATGATGCTAACATGTCCTTAGATTTAATACGACTGCATAGAGAAATTCAGGGACTGCAGGAAGCAGGACCCCTTCAGTTTGATGCAGCTGAAGAGGCTTCAAGATTTTTACACCATCTAAAAAGTTTTTTGCCATCTTGGTCTCCTTTGGGTCATTTGCTTATTTCGGTTTTAGCCTTGGGCCTTTGTATAACTATAGGCCTATGTCTGCTTCCTCTTTCGATGAAATACTTCAATTCCCTGCTAAAGATTCGAGCAGAGATGCATGGTCTCAGGCTCCAGGCTCAGGCTTGAGCCAGTTATATGTTGCATCTCCCATTTGCAGAGGCTGGTAGTCAAAGACGGGTAAGAATCCTTCAGGGCTGGGACCAACCTAAGACAGGGCATGATTGCAAGACTTTCATGTGCCAATGACGGGTAAGGCCCAGACCTGTGGAAGGTCGCCTAAGACAGGCACAGTCTATCTGCACCATAGCTGGGAAAGCTTTGGCATTTTAATAAATAAAAAAGGGGGAGATGTCGGGAGCCATTTTGAGACACTGAAGAAGTCACGTAGCTTACAGGCCATAAAGCAGTTGCTGAGACTGCTTAAACAATGGTTCAAGAAAGCAGGGATTTGAGTTAAACATTACCGACCCTAAAGGAGAGGTTTGCCTCCTAAAGTAATCCTTATAAGATAGTTGAATGTTTTACAAATAGCTAGGATGTTTGTACCCTGAAGGAAAGATGTATAGGAACTTATGTAAATGTCAGCATTCCTATGGTAATGTACTCTGTGCCTTGCTATTGTGTTCGAAAAGAAATATAAGGGCTGTGCAAAATAAACTCCAGGCTGCAGCATTGACTGTATGCCCTCCCGAAGCTTTCCTGTCTTCTTCTTTTTTCCTTAGGCTTCACCCCCTCTTTTAGGTGCTGTTCGACTTTAGCCCGCTGGCTCCGGCATCCAGGAATGAATTAAAGTCATTAAATAATGAATAGGTTCTTATGCACTTTGATCTCTTTCTGGACTTTCTGTTTTGTTCCCTTGATTTATCTATTTACGTACCAGTGGCACACTGTTTTAGTGACAGAGAGTTTATAAAATGTTTTAATTTTTGTAGGTCTACTTATATCTCTTCTATTTGTTCTTCTTATCAAAGGTTTTCTGATTGTTCTTATTTATTCATTTTCTCACTTGAACATTATAACCAACTTGTCTAATTTGTGAAGAAAGAAGTCGTTGGTATTGATAAAGTTCCATTGATATGAAACTTTAAACATAATCAGTCCTGAGGGCCTATGGGAGGAGCGAGGGCTCATGGAAGTTCTACATAATTGTGAGGACCCTACAGGAAGAATTCTATGTTTATAATAAAGCTTTACAGTTCTAATATTCCCATCTAATATTCCCTTAACTTCTGATTTCCCTTATATAAATACCCCTTCATCTTGACACACAAGTCGGAGTATGCACATGGACTGCCATGTTGGCATGAGCTGGGTCGTAACCCTTTCTTTTTCCCAAATAAATCCTATTTGGTGATGAATCACCTTATCGATATTATTATTCAGTTAACAGTATTTTTATTAGAATTTGTTAAACTCACTTTGCAAGACAGCTTTATAATTTATCTTTCTATCCAAGAACACTATATGTTCTATGCGTTCAAACTTACTTTTTAAAAATTTAACAATTTTCAATTACAGTTGACATTCAATATTATATTAACTTCAGGTGTACATCATAATGGTTAGTAATTTACATAACTTGTGAATAATAATTCCAGTACCCACCTGGCTCTATATCTTGTTATTGTAATATTCTTTGACTATATTCCCTATGCTATACTTTACATGCCCATGACTATTTTGTAACTGCCAATTTGTTCTTCTTAATCCCTTCACGTTTTGCACTCAATCCCCCAACACCCCTCCCACCTGGCAGCCATCAGTGTTCTCTGTACCTATGAGTTTGTTTCTGCTTTGTTTGTTCATTTATTCTTTATTTGTTTATTTATTTTGTATTCCACATATAAGTGAAATCATATGGTATTTGTCTGTCTTGTCTGACATTTTACTTAGCATAATACCTTCTAGGTCCACTCATATTGTCTGTTATAAATGATAAAATTTCATTCATGATCAAGTAATATTCCACTGTATATATCTGCATCCAATTATCTATTGATGGTCACTTAGGTTGCTTCCATGTTGTAGATATTGTAGATAATGCTGAAATGAACATAGGAATACATATACCTTTTTAGTTTTTCAGATTCCTTCGGATGAATATCAGCAGTGGGATTGCTGGGTCATATTGGAGTTCTATTTTTAATTTTTTGAAGAACCTCCATACTGTTTTCATATCTACTTTCATAAATGTTGAGTGTGTTTTAAAGTTTTCCTCATAAGGGTTTGCACACTTATTACATTTTTTATTTTTATAATTTTTGTTGCTATTGTACACAAGGTCATCTCTTCAAAAATATTTTAACTTATCATTTCTATGAACAAAGGCAATTGATAACTATTTGGTAATTTGTATCCAACTAACTTCATAAATTTTCCAACGATAAGTAACTTTCCAATATTTCTTCTCTGAATATCTGTATTCAATCGTTTCATCTACAAATGGAGAGGTTAGCCTTTTCTTTCCTATTCCATTGTTACTATTGCTTGTCACTTTTTTTAGCATAAAATATTTAATTATGTAAACTATGTTAGAACTTCCATAAACTACATAAAAAGATAATGGACAAACATGCACATTTGTAGAACTCCACGTCAGTCATGCTAGATCCCTGTGAGGAAATCCCCAGCACAATCTTATTTGTATGTGAAGACACAGAGAAGTCCTTGTTTAGACATACACATTCATCTACTTGTTCAGCATTGTCAGTCCTCCACTCCTTGATGTTTTCCTTCTGCTATGAATGTGCATGTCCAGTGTCTGTTTCTTACAGCAGACATTTACCTTCATTTTCCACCAGCCACTGGAGGAGGATTGGGACTACTCAGATGGTGAATCCAACTCTTTCTTCTGTGGAAGTGTCCTGGGGAACTTCGTCCATCGTCATATCTGGAATCAGATGAGTTTCCATACTTTTCTCTTTTTCACATATTGCTGAAGCAGAGTTTTGAAAAACAAAACCATGAACTCAGCTCTTCCCCAGGAGACGTCTGTTAAAAATGATCATCTCCGTGGGGACTGACTCTGGCTGTTCAACACTAGTCCTTTCAAGATGTAAACCATCTTGCTTCTCATTCCCCACCCCTGGAGCTATTTGTTAATTTCTAATTGCATTGGCTAATGTCTTCCAAATAATGTAACACAATAATGGTGACAATGGGCTTCATTGTCTTATTCCTAACTTAGCATGGATGCATCCAGTGTTTCTTTATTAAAGTCAAATGCTGACTTTTTGACTAAAGTCATGTGTGTGCATGTATATGTGTTTTGGTGAGGAATAACTTTTTTAAATTAGAGGAAAATTGTTGAAAATTGACAAATGGTACTACAATATCTATGGAGAGTATAATTTTCCTTTGAGTTACTACTAAATTATATTATTTAATATTTATCTAATAGTGAATTATATTTGCCTTCTGAAATAAATGTCATTAAGGTCAAAGGGACAATTTTTTTAAACTATGTAGTTTGTTTTTCTTTGCTACTATTTATTAAAGATGTTTACCCTCACATTCACAAGGGAAACTAAACTGTTCTGCAGTCATCTCTTTGTGAAATCTTTCTTCGATTTGTCAAAATTGTTTTCACTTAGTAAAATGAATCTGAAAGTGTTTATCATTTTTTATGCTTTGGAATACTTTTGTTTCATTGAAATTGTGTGATCCTTAAAGGGTTAGAAGAATACCATGTGATTCTTCCTAAGGAATCGTTCTTTATGACAGAGGAGCTCTTTATCATCATTCTCTAGTCCTTATGGAAATTGGTGGTTAAATTTTCTACTAGGTTAAGATTTAGTACACTATAATTTTGGGAAAACTCTTTTATGTTGACAAATTCGTGTGTAGATTTGTACAAATTCATCTCATGGTTGATGAAACAGTCTCTATTTCAATAGCTGTTTCCATGACTAAGGTTGAACGCTGAGCACTGGAGAAGTGTCCTCTGCTGGTATTCTCTGAGATCTGAAGGTGGGGCATCCTCTGCTTCCTCTAGGATCCCTCTTTGATCTTCACTGCTTTTCACAGCCTTTACCCTATTTTGTAGTTGGAGTTTTTGGTGTTTAGAATCCCTAAATACTTAAAAAGAAAACTTTAAAAAGGACAGTAAAACAAACATACAAAATTGCTCAAATCATAACTGTACAGATCCAGGTCATAAAACAAATTCTCACATAATTATTAGCAGTACCTAGATCAAGAAAGAGAAGATTATCAGCATCTTTCCATAATTTCTAAGGCCCTAATCCGCTGACCTCACTGAAGTAATTGCTCTCCTGGCTTATAACTCCACACCTCAGTTTGGTTGCTTTTGAATTTATATATATGGAACCACACAGTATCTACTCTTTTATGTCTGGCTTCATTTGCTCAGCCTCAAATTTTTGAAATTCACCCATGTTCTGTGCATTACCATAGTCCATCTATTTTATTTATATATGACATTCTAATCTCCAGTTTTCTTCTTCTCTTTCGGTAAAGTCTGCCAAAAGCCCCACTTAGTTTCCTGGGCTTTCAGCTACCACTCTCAACTTGACAAATGTTTAGAATAGAGTGTTATTCAATATTGGGCCCACATATCTGGGATGTCCTTGCTCAGCTGGCTCCACCAAGTTCTCTCTCCTTGGTGGCTCTCCAGGCCCTTCTAAAGGATGTTCCTACTTTGGTAGTTGTTCTTGCAGAGAGGATTGGACTAAAACAGACTTGTCTGTCTAATTTCTCTCAAAACAGATTTGGGGTTTCTGAGTCTTTATACCTTATCTGCTTTGACTGACTTCTGAGAGAAAGTCAGGAAACAAATGGAATTTAACCAATATGTTCAACTTAACAGGAAATGAAGTATTTCTTAATTGACCTTAACTTATCCAAACCATAGCTTTTCCTTATCATAGGTAAACAAGGCCCAAATCCATCGAATTCCCGTTAACTTTTTGCTTATAAAGTCATAAAATTATTGACGATTACTCTGGCTAGATGTCTATAACCTAAAGAAAAATATAGATAGTAGGAGTTTCCACAGTTTTCAGGAAATATATTGTGTTTTCTTGAGGAAGTGTTGGTTTGTATTGGTTGCTAATTATGCTTTTTAATAACAAATTAGTTTAGCCTTAATGTTATATTGGGAGTTGATTAATTAAGCCCTGTGAGTAGTGTGCATATCGATATTAACATGGTTTGGAACTGCAGTGTTCCCCTAATTAGGCTGTAAGACATGTATACATTGTAGAGCAAATTAGAGTCACGCATGCCCTTATAAGAGCAACTGAACATTACATATAAATATACACAGTATATTTAAAATATAGACATATTTATACACATCTAGGCATGCATAATATTAGTTTGCATATATTAACGTTTACTTTCATAATGTACATTTCTAGAGGGTTTAACAAATGTGGAATCATGCATCCACTACTCCAGTAGTATATCCAATGGTTCCTTTATCTTAATAGTTTCCCATGCATCCTTTTTATCACTCCTTACTCCAACTACTAGCCACCACTGATTTGTTTTCTCTCTATATTGGTTTGCCTTTTCTAGAATGTCATATGATTGGAAAGGTATAATACGTAGCCTTTTGAGTATGACTTTTTTCACTTAATAAAATTTATTTAAGTTTATCCGGGAGACTTCTAGTTTCTAGTTCTACATGTTAGAAGCTGGGACATTGCCACTCTACCCTAACTAGAAGTAAAAAACTGAACAGATGAAAGATGAACAACTATTCTTGGATCCATAAAATAGGAGAGGACAAAGGGCAAACCACTGCCCCCCAAGAATGGAGAGATGGAGAGGTGAATACAGGGAGTCACAGCTCTTTAGAGCAGATATTCTTGAGTGGAAACAGCCACAGGAACCAGTGCCAGAGTAGGAAAACTGGAACTGTAATTGCCATGTAGCTGGTGAATCTGTGCAGATGTGTTTGAGAGTTAAAAATTCCAAGGGTACCCAGCCTTGAGTGGACCTCACAATATTATGAAATTTACCTCCAGGAACTAGACCAGATTCCTATAGTAAATATTAGAGAAAAAAGTCCCTCATGCTTCTGTCAGGGAAAAAAGAAGAAGAATCATTTTGAAATATCCTAGGACATTGTGGTCTTAACAAGGCCTGCCCTCAGGAGAAACTAGTTAGCCAGAACCTCATCTGATGGGGTATAATCAGAGCCAAATGACCTGGGGAAGAGAAATTCCAAATTGCAGTCCACTCTGGCCATCCAGTACCACTTGAGGCAGGAGAAAAAAGCTTAGAAACACATGTGAAGGTCACAGTATAGAGGCATGTCACTAAAAGACTGACACCTTATCATTCGACTATAGAAGACTCTCCCTCCCTACCACCTCACTACCATGTTACTAAAGTCCTATGTACAGATATATACACTATCCAGATAGCAAGAAAAAATTACAGGATATATCAAAGACCAAAGCCACATTTTGAAAAGACAGAGAAAGTCTACGGCCATGCCACCCTGAATAACCCCGATCCAGTCTGATCTCAGAAGCTAAGCAGGGTTGGGCCTGGTTAATACTTTATGTTGTGAGAGACGCCTGCAGTCCTGGCAGGATGCCTGGTGCTTGGAGCTACAAGGTCACATTGACTTCTTGCTCTAGGCACAAGGATAAGTAGAGGGAGTAGCTGATAACAGGGTGGTGGCCTTGAGGCTGAATTTGGGACTTGGCTGTAATCTGTAATTACTAATCTGATAAATCAGCTTTGTGAGAGAGAGAGAATAAAAAGCCATGAAGAGAGAGAATAAAAAGCCGTGGGGGGCTAGCATTGCCATTCATCCCCTCTCCCTCATCCATGTTAGTTAATGCATTTCCAGACTCCGACTCTTCTTCCTAACCATCTCCACAACAATTGGCGCCCCACGTGGGGCATGAAGAGCGTGAGGAACTACGCTGGAAACTGAAGGGGTAAGTCTGCTCGTGGTAAGCAATACCTTCGGCATAGTTTTTTAGCTCATTTCCAGATTACACTGGAAACCGAAAGGGATAAGTTCGCTCACGAGTAAGCGATACTTTCGGCATAGTTCTAGCATGGGGAATTCTCAGTCTCAGGCTTTACAGCCTCTATAATCTGACTCTGAGGATGCTGCAACTGATTTGGCAGCACGCCAAGAAGAACCTGAACCAGTTTATGAAAATCCTATAGAAATAGAGTCTGATAATGAGCGAGAGGAATATGCTGAGTCCTCATCTAAAGAGGATTGTGCAGGCCGCATTCCTCCTAGTCAAGAGTCTTATCAGATTCTTTTGGCCCAAGCAAAAGCAATAAATCAGAGGTTGAAGCAACTGCAATTGGGGCCAACTGGAGGATATTTTCAAGAACCAAAAAAGCCCTGTGCCCCACCTGTAAATACTTTATTTGGGGCAGAGCCTTCAGTTGCTGGTCCTGTTTCATTTATTTTTTCCCCTTTCACCTGATTTGACTAAGGAAATAATAGATGAAGAGAGTAGTCCAGGAAATCTTCCTAGACAGACAGCTACTCCTCAGCTGATGGCGTTCCCTATAGTGAGACAGGCATTTCCCCCAATGCTCAATTTCCTCAGGGGGGTATCAATGTGAATTATACAACTTTGGACCATAAATTCCTGAGAATACTTAAAGAATCTATCAATCAATATGGTATGCAGTCCGCTTATGTGACAGGTCTTTTAAACAGTAGAGCCACAGAACAATTGTTAGAGTCAGATTGGGAAGCTATTATAAAAACTGTGTTAGAACCAGGTCCTTATTTGCAAATGAAAACCTGGTGGAGAGAGGAAGCCCAACAGGTGGCTCATAGAAACACTGCACGAAACCCTCCAGGGGCTGCTCTTGAAGAGCTGACAGGTACTGGAAACTTTACTACCCTTGAGCAGCAATGCCATTCAACTGAAGAGACCTTGTTACAAGTGAAATTAATAGTGTTAAGAGCTTGGTCTCAAGTCGAGCCACCTGGGAAGCACCCTCAGTCGTTCACTAAAATTATACAGAGTCCTGGGGAGAGTTACACTGATTTTTTGTCTCGGCTATGTACAGCCATTGTCAGGATGGTGGGTCTTCCAGAAGTCCAAGAATTACTCTTAGAATCTCTAGCTTATGAAAATGCAAATGCAGAGTGTCAAAGGGCTTTGAAGCCCCTGAAATCTCAAGGAGCACCTTTGAAAGAATATATTAAAGCTTGTCATGATGTTGGCTCTTTGACACATCAAGCTAATTTGCTAGCAGGAGCTTTACAGAAAGGGTTTCAAGGTTCTCAAATGAAATGTTATCAATGTGGGAAACTGGGGCACTTTCAAAAAGACTGCAGGAGAGGGAAAAAGGGAGGAGGAGGAGTGTATAAAAACCTCCTAGTAGGGGAAAGGCTCCTACTGAACCCTGTCAGAGGTGGAAAGGACTTAATTGGACTAATGAATGTTGATCTCAAAGAAACAGAAATGGAAACTGGTTGTTGGGAAACAGGAAGCAGGGCCCTCGACCCCGGGGCCCAGAGAAAAACAATTTGGGGTTGCAGTCTCCTGTCAGCTCAGGTCTTCTCCATTAAATGATGCAGAGTCATAATCCACCAGGCAGTGTGTTCGAGATATAATTCAGCAACTGCAAAAAGCACTGCCTTGGACATTCCTGCACCTTAGCATTTTACTTTAATGCCTGCTGGAAGGGTGTACAAATTATCAACAAATATTTTTGGACCTTTGCCTGAAGGAACAGTGGGCTTAATAGTAGGACGAAGTAGCTATACTTCCAAAGGAATTTTTGTTCACACTGGAGTGATTGATGAAGATTATGAAGGGAGATAAAGGTTATGGTTAGTGTGAGCATGACCACCCAAATTGCACCAGGAGAAAGATTTGCTCAAATAATTATTACCTTATGTTCAAGGGAAAGCTGCTCCGGTTAAAAGAACTGGAGGATTTAGGAGTACAGGGAAACAGATATTCTGGCAAACCATGATTGGTGAACAGCGTCCTAAATTAAAGATATCTATTAATGGTATAGAAATTGAAGGCTTGCTTGACACCAGAGCAGATGTTCATATTATTTCTCTGCAATCTTGGCCATCTCAATGGTTATATACACCCATGCAAGCTCATTTCACGGGAATTGGACATCTTACAGAAGTTTTTCAAAGTGTTAACTTACTGACTTGCCATGGCCCTGAGGGGCAAGTAGTTTATTTTAAGCCTTATGTTGCTAACATTGTAGTAAATTTATGGGGAAGAGATTTATTACAACAATGGGAGCTTCTTTAAACATTCCTACCTTATCACAGGCTACTCGAAATATCATGTTCAAGAGTCTAGGTAAATCAGAAGAAGGCATAGTAGCTCCCTTGTCCACATCTCCAAAATTTTACAAACATGGTTTGGAGTTTCCAAATTTAGAGTAGAGGCCACTGCTCAGAGCTTTGGCCTTTCGATTAAATGGCTCAGTGAACAGCCTGTCTGGGTTGAGCAGTGGCCTCTGACGAAAAAAAATTAGAAGTGTTACAGCAACTAGTAGATGAACAATTGGCCAGTAATCATATTGAACCCTCCTCTTCTCCATGGAATTCGTCAGTATTTGTTACAATAAAGAAGTCAGGAAAATGGAGAATGTTAACAGATTTACGAAGGATTAATGCTGTCATTCAGCCTATGAGGATTTTGCAATCTGGGCTTCCTAACCCCGCCTTAATTCCCAGAAATTGGTTTTTAAAGATTATAGACTGTTTTTGTACTATTCCTTTACATCCTCAGGATAGAGAAAAGTTTGCATTTACAATTCCTACTCTAAACAATGCTCAGCCTACTCAGCAAGATCAATAGAAAGTATTACCCCAAGGCATGCTTAATAGTCCTACCATGTGCTAGCATTTGTGAATAAGCCTTTGCAAGAAGGAAGGGAAAAGTTCCCTCAGGGACTGTGTATCACTACATGGATGATATTTTTTTCAGGCATGAAAAGAAAGAAATATTAGAAAATATGTTTTCATTTGGAAAAACTGCTCTGGAAAATTATGGGCTTGAGATAGCTCCTGAAAAAATACAAAATTCTGTTCCTTATCAATATATAGTATATAAAATTTTGCAACAGAAAATTACTCCTCAAAAAATAGAAATTAGGCGAGATGCTCTCAATACTCTTAATGATTTTCAAAAATTATTGGGAGATATTAATTGGTTCTGTCCTTCCCTCAGTATCCCCACATATGCTTTAACTTGTTCTCTATTTTAGAAGGGCCCACGGCATTGGATAGTCCTTGGAAACTAACACCGCTGGTGGAAAAGGAATTTTAAATACTGTATTGTTGAAAAACTTGTAGTCACAAACTTGCATTGCTCAGGTTTCATTATTGTGTGGTAAAGGTTCTTTCTCTAACTTGAAATTTAAAAACTGTTAATGATTTCCTTTTTATTTTCTTGGTTAGTTTAAAACTTAGGACATTTTAGCATGGGTCAACAATGAAGATAACATGATTTTGTATTGGAGATGAGAAAAGTATTGACTAAATTACAAATTTCAGTGCTTTTAAATGTACCTTTCTGTTCCTGTTTCTGTTGACTGGTCACCACGGGTCTGTGGAGAGACTGGACGCAGTCACATCTCCCAGACCATGGCCAGGCAGGACGCCGCCTCCTGTGCCCTGTTGTCAAAGTCTGTTTATTGTCTTTGTTCTTGTCTAAATAGTAGGTGGCAAACTTCTCTGGGTCCACCTACATGCCAGAAATTGTTCTTGTCTGAATGTCTGTTTTGCGTTCTCTGTTTTGTGTTCTCTGTGCGCTTGCTGGGGGGAAAACAGAGTTCACAGAAGACCCCCTTGGGGTGTCTCCTGTGACATTTCAAAAAAAAAAGATGCTTATAAAGCAAAAAGGGGGAATATGGATTACCCTGAGACAAAGACTTAATAGAGCATTATATACTTTAAATTTTTTAAATCAAGATGAACAAGGTGGCACAGCAGCTCATCGTCATTGGGTGAAACAGGCCAATGAGCCTTTGCAGCAGCCAATATTCTACAAGAATCTGAAAGGGGATTGGGTGCCTGCCGAGGTACTGAAATGGGGCTGAGGTTTTGCTTATATCTCTACAGGAACAGAGAAGCTTTGGGTCCCAGACAAGAATGTCAGGCTCCGGGAACAAAAAGAAGCAGTGGGTAATCAGTGAGTCAGGTCAGGAGATAACTTCAACTTCCCTGTTCCTTGCAATAACAGCCCTGATTATGGCACAGGTAAGTGGGGTACAAGCTGAGACATATTGGGCATATATGCCAAATCTCTCTTTAAATAAGGCAGTGAATTGGGGAGATGCTTTAGTGACAGTTTATGTTAATGATTCTAATTGGATGCCTGGATCTTATGATACGAGAGGGCCTCTCAGGCCTGAAGAAGAAGGGAGAGTGAGAACTATATGGTGGGAACAGAAGGAATGCCAAGTTGCATGGGAGCTGGAGAGCACTGTTTACAGCTGGGTGCTCAAGCGTGGTTGACTATTTTGCAGACTTCTGAACAGAATGCTGGGATAGATCACTCGTTTTTGTTACTCACTTTGCTCGACCTGTGTTCAGCTCCCCTATGTTAAGGTGGAAAATTTTCCAGTAAGCCGCCATTAAGGATTTACTATGATTCTGTTTTAACCAGGGTGTGGTTCTAAGCTTTATAAACTGCCTCTTTTGGGAGCTTGGGGCTGATCTCCTCTAACCCTGCGTGGTAGAGAGTCAGTCGCCGGCTGGCTAATAAAAGCTCACAATTTATTTCAATTGGCTCCGTGGGTCTTAGATTTGAGATTTGATCGAACCACAACATTTGGAGGCCCCAGTGAAATTTCTCCTAAGACCCATGACCCTGGCCACCTTGGGCGAGGACCTGCCCCGTCTAGGGGACGGCCGCTGAGAGAAATTCCTCAGCCCCAGACGCCAGGCAGACTCGCCTAGGAGGGCAGGTGGACAAAAGGTACTATTCTGTACAATTGGGCATGAGCCATCTGGAGCAGCTTCACTAGTGAGTCAGACTGCACCACAGGTATCCAGGTTTCTGGGAATCTGTCGGGGAACTAGTGGAAGGATGGATGTAGCAATACTTCCCTAGTTCGGTCAAAGTCTGAGACATCAGACTTGACTACAGGTTTTTGCGTACGCTAGCGTTTTGTGTTCTGTATTGTGTCTGTCTGTCCGGACCGGTTTTTTGTCTGTCTGTATTGTGTCTGTCTGTCCAGACTGGTCTAATGTACTGTTTTCCTTAGGTCAGGCCTCCGTGGCCCCATCTGACTAGACTCTGGGTCAGCAGCTGATCCTAGCCCCGGCTTACTTGGTTTTTGTGGGGATTTTCTTTTCTTGCCTGATTTTACTGCCAGCAGCTCCTCCAGGTCCTTTTTACCTCTGAGGAATGAGAGTGAATCCTCCAAGAAGCTGCCAAGGCCGTGTTAGAGCCAAATGAGCAGCCCACCGCCGATCCTACCCATATCCATCATGTCCTTCTGAATACCTGTCTACCCTGGGACCCTAAAATTGAACAAGGTAAGGAGGCTCTCAAATAGTATTGCTAGCTTCTGCTCCAGGGCCTCCGGTCTGCCACCCAACAACCCACTAACTTAAAGATGAGTCACCGGCAGCATTCCTGAAACGATTCTTAGAGTCATACCAGTTATATACCCCTATTGACCCAGAAGATCCTAATAATAGAAGGGCTGTGAAGTTAACCTTTGTCAGTCAGTCAGCCCCAGATATTAAAAAGAAACTGTAGAGGATGGAAGGTTTGAAGGAAAGAACCTATCTGAGCTGGTTGAAATAGCCCAATGAGTATTCAACAATAGAGATGAGGTGGATTATAGCACAGACTAAGGATGACCAAGGTCCTGCTTGCAACCATGCAAGAAGCCCAGCCAAAGGAACCTCAAGGAAAAGGTAGTGGCCAAGAACAGGCACCCAGGGCGAACAATAGACCCAGGAGAGTCGGGTTAGAAAAGGACCAGTGCGCATATTGCAAGAAAAAGGGACATTGAAGAATGAGTGCCTAAAAAAGGATGAGACCCCAAAAAGAAGAGGAGTTCCTGAAAACTGCTGCACTCAATCCAATTACCCTACTGCCTGACAATGACCCTCGCCAAACCCTGCATGACTGCCTTGAGGTCCTAAAGAACGTCACCTGCACCAGACAGACCTGACAACAGCCCTTGGCCGAATCCAGACACTACTCTATTTATGGTTGGAGTAGCTTCATCTCAGAAGGAGTCAGGTGTGCTGGGGCTGCAGTGGTTACCACTGAGACTGTCATCTGGGCACAAGCCCTAAGCCATGGAACTTCAGCTCAGTGGGCTGAACTTAGTAGCAGTGACTCAAGCTCTGTGGGGTAAAAACAAGACTGTTAACGTCTACACGGACATCAGGTATGCCTTTGCTATGGCACATGTACGTGGGGTGTTATAAAAGAAAGGGGGCTACTGACCTCGGAGGAAAAGAAATTAAGAATAAAGAGGAAATACTGGCTCTTCTTGAGGCAATTTGGCTGCCAAAGAAAGTGGCAATCATCCATTGCCCAGGGCGCCAGAACTCAAGCTCTGAGACAGCACAGGGCAACTCCTTCACTGATCAGACAGCAAAGGAGGCTGCCGAAAACCAGTGGGGCCAATTGACATTCTACCGGCCCTACCTACACTCCAGGGGAAATTGAACTATGCAACAAGCTGGGAGGCAAAGAAGAATCTGCTGGGTAGGTTAGGCTCCCGGAGGCCACATTGTAGTACCTGAGGCCTTGAGCTGAGACCTTATAACCCAGGTTCACCACTTGGGAAGAACCAAGTTAACTGAATTGTTAAAAAGAGACTATTACATTCCGGGCCTGCAACAAATGGCCAAACAGATATCAGCCCGGTGCCACATCTGCGCACAAGTGAATCCAGGGTCCTTCAAGGAAGTACAACAAGGGATGAGACTTTGTGGACAAGCACCGGGGGAACATTGGGAGTTAGGTTTCACTGAGGTCAGCCTGGGAACTTTCAGATTCAAATACTTGCTTGTGTTCACTGACACTTATTCAGGATGGACTGAAGCCTTCCCCACCAAGCAGGAGACCACTCAGGTTGTAGCGAAGAAATTAGTCTTAGAAATAGTGCCTTGATTTGGCCTGCCCATAACACTGGGGTCGACAACGCCCAGCGTTCATCGCCCAGACCAGCCAAACTCTAGCAAAGGTGTTAAGGATCAGTTAGAAATTACACTGCATGTATAGGCCTCAGAGTTCAGGGCAAGTAGAAAGAATGAAAAGAACCTTAAAGGAGACCTTAACTAAGTTCAAGCTGGAAACTGGCAAAAACCGGGTAAGCCTCCTTCCCTTCACCCTATTTAGGGCATGGTGCACCCCTACTGTAAGGGAATCACACCCTATTGTAAAGGGCATCACGCCTTAGGAAATAATGTTTGGTCACTGCTTAAGTCTGTGTAAGCTCTCTCTCTCTCTCGCATGGCAGGAGACCCACCAACTGGTCTCTGCCACCAGAACAACCTCTCAGTGCTCTGTCCAGCCACACAACCACGCTCCAGGCGATTGGATCTGGGTGAAAAAGGTACAGCCTGCTTCTCTTGAGCCCTGCTGGGATGGACTTTTCCTTGTCATCCTCACAACACCCACCGTGATCAAGGTAGCTGGACGCCGTCATTGGATTCACCATACCAGCTGTGCATCCACCACAGACATCAGAACAATGGACCCTGCATCAGACAGAGGACCCACTAAAAATAAGACTATCTTAATTCTCTCCATCCTAAATCTGGAAGAGATTCTCAAGAAGCCAAGGATTAAGAAAGACTTAGGCCACCATGTTCTCAGTTATGCTGAATGAAAATTCAGCAAAAATAAAAGGGGGATATTTTGTGAGAGATGCCGCAGTCCTGGCAGGATGCCTGGTGCTTGGAGCAACAAGGTCTCATTGACTTCTTGCTTCTTGCTCTAGGCACAAGGATAAGTAGAGGAAGTAGCTGATAACACGGTGGTGGTTTGAGGCTGAATTTGGGAGTTGATTGTAATCTGTAATTACTAATCCATTGTAACTAATAATAATCACAAAAGCCAGCTTTGTGAGAGAGAGAATAAAAAGCCATGGAGACAGGGCTGGGAGAGCTAGCATTGCCATTCATCCCCTCTCCCTTATCCATGTTAGTTAATGCATTTCCAGACTCCCACTCTTCTTCCTAACCATCTCCACAATAGTACTTGAATGGGAGACCACATAGGGAGACCAGGTGCTGTAGGTGTAAAAAATAAAAAGTAAGGGATTGTAAACTGACAAGGTCCTTGCGATCTGTGAGCTCAACCAGGGTTGCCTCACCTAAAAGAAGAAGAAGAAAAAAAGACAGAGCAAGCATCAGAAACAGTCATGTCAGATCAGAAACAGATATTGAAATTATCAGACTAGAGATTTCAGTAACTATGAACTAATATGCTAAGGATTCTAATGGGTAAAGTAGACAGCTTGCAAGAAAAGATTGGCAATATAAGAAAAATAAAATTCTAAGAAAGAGCCAATAAGAAATGCTAGAGATGAAAAACACTAATCTTTGATGATTTTATTAAGAGACTGGACACAGCTGAGGAAAAAATCTCTGAGCTTTGAGGATATACCATAGAAACTTTAAAAACTGAAAAGCAAAGAGAATATGCCTGCCAAAAAAAAACAAACAAAAAACAAGAACAGAATATCTAAGGACTGTGGGACAAATATGAAAGGTGTACGTTTGCATAACGAGAATACCAGAAGGTGAAAAATAGGAAAGGAACAGAAAAATATTTGAAACAGTAACGACTGAAAATTCTCCCCAGATTAATGACAGACACCAAACCACAGTACCAGGAAGCTCAGAAAACCAAGTAGGATTAATTCTCTCACCCTCACTCCCCCAAAATAACTATACCTAGGCATATTATTTTCAAACTACTGAAAATCAAAGATAAATAAAATGTCTAAAAGAAGTCAGAGGAAAACAACACTTTTCCTATAGAGGAAGAAAGATAAGAATGACAACTGAATGTTCCCCAGAAACCAAGAAAACAAGGAGAGACTGGAGTGAAATATTTAGTGTTAAGGAAACAATGCCAACCTGGAAGTCTATACCCTGTGAGGTTATTCTTCAAAAAAGGAAAAATCTAAAATCAATAATTTAAATATCACCTTAGGAAACTAAAAAAGAAGAAAAATTGAATCCAAAGTTAGCAGGAGAAAGAACATAATAATAATTACAGTAGCATTCAGTGAAATTTGAAACAGAAGTCAGACAGAGGACAAATACTATATAATATCACATATATGTGGTTCTTTTTTAAAAATCATAGAAAAAGAGATCATATTTTTGGTTACCAGAGGCAGGGGATACATATGAGGGGTGGAGAAATTGGATGAAGTGGTCAAAGGAACAAATTTTGGGTTATAAGATAACTATGTACTTGGGATGTACTGTACAACCGGATGACTACAATCAATACAGCTCTATAGTATATTTAAAAGTTGCTGAAAGAGTAGATTGTAAAAGTTCTTATTGCCGGAAAATAAAATTTATATATATGATTATGAATGTTAACTAATCTTATTGTGGTAATCATTTCACTGCATATGTAAGTCGAGTCATTATGTTGTACATCTTAAATTTACACAGAGCTGAATATCAATTATATATTAATAAAACTAGAAAAAAAAAAACTAGAAAATTGGTAGAAAAATCAATGAAAACAAAAGGTGTTTTTTGAAAGGATCAATAGAATTGATAAGCCTGTATCTAGGCTAACTAATAAAAAAAGAGAGCACACAAATTACCAGTACCAGAAACGAAAGAGGGGATGTCACTAAAAATCCTATGGACATTAAAGGATAATAAAGTAATACTATGAACAACTCTATGCCCACAAATTTGCTAATGTGGATGAAATAGACCAATTCTTTGAAGGACAGAATTTGCTCAAACTCACACAACAAAAAACAATCTGAATAGGCTTATATGTATTAAAGAAATGGAATCAAATAATTCATAACATTGCAAAACAGAGCACCAAGGCTCAGACAGGTCTCGGTGGTGAATTTAAGAACATTTTAAGAAGAAAATTATATCAGTTCTCTCTACAGTCTCTTTCAGAAGATAGAAGCAGAAGAAATACTTTCTTTTTTTCCCATGAGACCAGCGTTATCCTAATTCTAAAACCAGACAAAGGTGTTACAAGAAAAAAAAAAGTATAGACCAGTATATCTCATGTGAGCATAGATGCAAAAATCTCACACAATATTAGCAAATCAAATCTGACAGTGGACAGAGAATTATGCACCATGACCAAGTAGAATTTATCACAGGCATGCAGGGCTGGTTTGACATTTAAAAATAATTTACTCTATCATGTCAACAGGCTAAAAGAGAAAAATCACATGGTCATAGCAACAGAACAGAGAAACCAGTTGATAGAATCCAACATCAGCTCATGAGAAAAACTCTCAGTAAACTAATAATAATAAAAAAAAATCTTTCTCAACTTCATAAAGACTATCTACAAAAATCCTCCAACTAACATCATACTTAAATAGTGAAAAAAGTGAAGCTTTCCTACTAAGATCAGAAACAAGGCAAAATGTTTTCTTTCAACATTCATTTTAGCATCATGCTTGAAGTACTAGCTAATACATTAAGAGAAGAAAAGAAAAGATATCCTCATTGGGAAGGAAAATAAAACTGTCTTTGATCACAGATGGCACAATTGTCTATGTAGGAAATGTGAAAGAATGACCCCCAACCTCCTGGAACTCATAGTGATTGTAGGAAGGTTGCAGGATACAAGGTTAGTATATAAAGGTCAATTGCTTTCCTATATACCAGCAATGAACAAATGAAATTTGAGGTAAAAAAACATCATCATTTACATTAGTGTCCCCCAATGAAATACTTAGGTAATATCTAACAAAGTATGTGTATGATCTATACAAGACAACTACAAAACTCTGATAAATGAAATTGAAGAACTAAATAAATGAAGAGGTATTCCATATTCATGGATAGGAAGATGTCAGTATTTCCAACGTTTGAAGATGTCAGTTCTCCCCAACTCGATGTATCGATTCAATGAAATCTTAATCGAAATTCTAGCAAGTTATTTTATGGATGTCAACAAACTGATTCCTAGGTTTATATGGAGAGCCAAGAGAATCAGAATAGCCAACACAACATTGAAGGAGAAGAACACATTTGGAGGACTGACACTACCCAACTTCGAGACTTACTATTAAGCTACAGTAATCAAGACAGTGTGGTATTGGTGAAAGAACAGACAAAAGATCAAAAGACCAGAACAGAGAGCCCAGAAAAAGACCCACATAAATATAGTCTACTGATCTTTGACAAGTAGAAAAGCAACACAATGGAGCAAAAACAGTCTTGTCAACAAATAGTGCTAGAACAACTGGACATCCACATGCAAAAACATGAATCTAAACACAGGTCTTACCCTTCAAAAATTAACTCAGATGGATCATAGACCCAAATGTAAAATGAAAACTATAAAACTCCTAGAAGACATGAGAGACTAAACCTCAGTGGTCTAAGCCTAAAAGATGACTTGTTAGACATAACACCAAAGGCACATGAATATATAATAAGCTGACTTCAGTAACATCATTTGCTTTTATTTTTGGTTCTTGAAGGATCAAATAAGTGTTTTCTTTTTCTTTTCTTCTTTTTATACTCTTATGTAAAGAGAGAAGCCTTAATTTGCAAGACAATTCTTCAGTGGTGTGTTTTATTTTATTTATTTTATTTCTTTGGAATGGACTCAAACATGGACTGAGATTATAGAATATACACTAGAAATCAGCAGGTTCCAGGAACAGAGTAGGGGAAAAGAATGGGCCTGAACACACAAAACACTTCACTGGCATCTGCCAATGGCAGCCAGAACCAGGATCTGGATCACACAATGGGACAGGTTCCAGGACCGTTGGAAAGGGTGTGGGTGAGGGTGGGCAAGGAGCGCATTGGGGTGCGATTTAGTACCAGGTAATTGCTCTTGGTATTTACATATAGAATCAGTTGGCTCTATTTCATACAAATAAATGGAAAGAAAGGAAGATTTAATCATTACTTTATGAAGCTGTTGCTTTGCATACCAACATCATCAGAAATAGAACAATTCATTCAGATTCAAATTTGAGTAGCAGGAAATAAATATCAAAACATCATCATTAGCCCTCAGTACAAAACCTCTGCCCCTCACGATCCTTCCTCCTTGTCCCACCCCCTAGCATCCCCTGGCTGCTACCATTTCACTGCTGTTGTCCTCCACACTTAACTACATGGTTGTCAGCAGGAGAAGCAGGAGTGAAACAAGACAAAGACTGTGCTGCAAAATCTGTCCCCACTTGCTTTCATACCTTGAACTTCTTCAAGGATCTGGTCTTTCAATAGAAGTGATAAATAGCTTCTTAGGGGGGAAATATCCTTCTTAAAAAAGAGAGGGTAATTCTGATTACTTCTTAAACCAGTGGTCCTCTTAAAGTAGAACAGTGCACAGGTTCACCAAGTCTGTCAAACAGAGGTGTAGGTCGCTGGGCAGGAGAGTCTGGGCAGAGCTGGAGAAGTGCGTGGGTGGTCAGGACACCACGTGCTCAGATTTGTGTCCTGCCAGCAGTCTCTCCTCCACAGAAAAAGCTGCCAAGTTGGGGTGATTTGATTTTAAAATTCCTGGTGGGGACAGGGAATACTCGAAGGTAACATTTTAAAAAGTAGTGGGAATGGGGCAGGAGATAGAACCATTGATTGTCCAAGAGCTTCCGTGTAAAAATAAAATTAAAAAGAGAGAAAGAGGGGAAAAAATTGCTCTTAAATGGTCTGAGGGCTCTAAGGACGAACTGAAAAGTGAGGCGACAGAAGAGACAGCTTTTATTGCTGATCTGCCCCCGGAGCTGAGCTGTCCATCAAAAGCTTCTTCCTGCACTCAGAGCTGCAGTCCCAGCTCCAATCCAAGGCAGAGATAGCGCTGCCCTTAGTGTTGGTGTAGAGGCTGTTGTCTGAGGAGGGTAGTTGGTCTGTCGTTGGGCACTTGACCTCGCCTTCTCCAGTGCACGGACCTGCTGCTCTAGAAGAGTATGCTGCTGCTTGACATTATCAATATCTCTCTGGCATGTGTGGTTTTTCCTTTGCATGTACCAGACATACTCTGTGGCTTTGTCTAGGATTTTGGCCTGGGTTGCTTCTTCTTAGAGTGATGGGATCGAGTCCCACAAACTGTGAAAGCTGTCTTTGATGTGGTCCCTCATTTTTTTTGTACCTGTGCATTATTATAAGTCTGTTTGTCAGCATGACTGTCCACCTTGGTGTGTTGTTTTGGCTCCTTTCCTATTGGCCAGGGAGTGGCCACTGCAGCTGCAGCAGGGAAGAGGAAGGAGTGAAGGGGAGGGAGAAGTCACCTGCAACAACAAGCCAAGTCTCCCCACAACTTCATCACTCACTCACTCACTCACTCACTCATTCATTCACTCACTCACTCTCACGCACACACAACACAGGCAAGAATCACCTCTTCTCTTCGATAACATTTTAAAATTCCACTCTGTGAAAGACAATGTCAAGAGAATAGAAAAGACAGCTGACTGCCTGGGAGAAAATATTCGCAGAAGACACATCTGATTAACTACTGTTATCCAAAATAAAAAAATAAAAAAATTTAAAAACCCTCTTAACATTCAACAGTAATAAAACTGACAACCTAATTGAAAAATGGGACAGAGACTCCTCACCAAGGAAATATACAGATGGCAAATAAGCACATGCTCCACAACACATGTCATCTGGAAATGCAAATTAAATAGCAGTGAGAGACCAGTATATATCTATTAGAGTGGCCAAAATCCAAAACACTGACAACACCAAATGCTAGTGAGGATGTGGAGCAAAGGAGCCCTCAATCATTGCTAGTAAGAGTGCAAAACGGTACAGCCACTTTGGAAGATAGTTTGGTGGCTTCTTACAAAATGAAACATACTCTTACCATATGATCCAACAATTGTGTTCCTTGGTATTTACCCAAAAAGTTGAAAACTTATATCAACACAAGACCCTGCATACACATGTTTATAGAAGCTTAATTCATAACTGCCAAGACTTGGAAGCAACCAACGTGTCCTTCAGTAGGTGAATGCACAAATAAACCGTAGGACCTCCAGGAAATGGAAAATTATTCAGCTCTGAAAAGAAATGAGCTATCAAGCTATGAAAAGACATTGAAGAACTTTAAATGCCTATTCCTGAGTGGAAGAAACCTCTCTGAAAAGGCTACATGTGTAATCATATAGTCCAACTATATGACGTTCTGGAATAGGCAAGACTATGGAGAAAACAAACGCTCAGTGGTTGCCAGGGATTGAGGTAGAGAATAGAGTTCAACAGGCAGAGCACAAAGGAACTTTATGGCCATGATAATACGCAGCATGATATTAAATTAATGGATATGTTATTATTCATTTCTCTGCCGGAGCCAGCCAGCTAAAGTCGAACAGCACCTAAAAGAGGGGGGTGAAGCCTAAGGAAAAAAGAAGAAGACAGGAAAGCGCTTCGGGAGGGCATACAGTCAATGCTGCAGCCTCGAGTTTATCTTGCATAGCCCTAATATTTCTTTTTGAACACAATAGCAAGGCACAGAGTACATTACTATAGAAAAGCTGACATTTACATAAGTTCCTCTACCTCCTTCCCTCAGGGTACAAACATCCTTGCTTTCTGTAAAACATTCCACTGTCTTAAAAGGATTTCTTAGGAGGCAAACCTCCCTTCCAGGGTCAGTAATGTTTAACTCAAATCCCTGCTTCCTTGAACCATTGTTTAAGCAGTCTCAGCAACTGCTTTATGGCTATAAGCTACGTGACTTCTTCAGTGTCTCAAAATGGCTCCCGACATTTGTCCAAACCCATAGAATGTACAACAGCATGAAAAGAATGAACCCTAATGTAAACTGTGGACTTCGGGTGATCGCAATGTCAGTGTAGGTACATCATTTTCACACGTGCACCTCTCTGGTGAGGGTGCTGCTCATGGGAGGCTGTGCATGTGTGGGAGCAGGGGACATCTGAGAGATCTCCGTACTTCTGTTTTCATTTTGCTGAGAACCTAAAACTGCTTTTATTTTTTTACAAGTCTTAAAATAAAACCAAACCAAAATAAACAAAAATGATTCATTCATGTGGTTATGTGTATTAATAGTTCATTTTAAAATCACTGCATAGTATTCCACTGTATACATGCACAGTACTGTATAATTGTACTACGTTTATTCTTCTACTTTTGAAAGATATCTTGGTTGTTTACAGTTTTTAATGATTATGGTTAAAACTGCTATAAACATTCACTTACAGCTGTTGTGTGGAAATAAGTTTCCAACTCATATCTAGCGTGTGATTAGTGTCAGCTAAGTCTAGGTGCAAGTTTATAAGAAAATACAAACTGTCTTCCAAAGTGGCTGTATTATTGTTCATTCTCACTAGCGATGATTGAGAGTTTCTGGTGCTCTGTATCCTTGTTAGCAATTTTTATTGTTATTATAAATTTTTTTAACTGGTGACATAGTAGTATCTCATTGTGACTTTAATTTGTATTTCTCCAATGAGGAATGATGTTTAGTATCTTCTATGTATTTATTTGTCACCTATATATCGTCTTGGTAAAAATCTGTCTCTTACTCACTTTTTAAATTGGGATTGTTTGTTTTATGATTGTTGAGTTTTACTTTATATAATTCAGTTATAAGTTCTTGACTTCCAAACATTTTCTTTAGTCAGTGGTTTGTCTTTCATTCTCTTAGCAGCGTGTTTTGTAGAGCAAAAGTTTTTAATTTTTGATAAATCTAATATATTATGATTGTTTTTTTTTATGGATTAGGCTTTCAGCGTTTTATCTAAAAATTTACTGAGGTTATGTACTTATTCTCTTTTATGTTCTTTTAGAAGTTTTATGGCTTTACATATCACATGTAGGTCTATGATACTTTTGAGTTAATTTTTTATGTGATATAAAGTATTGTTAGATTTTTTTTTTCTGCATATGAATGTCCAATTGTCCCAGGATCATTTGTTAAAAAGACTATCCCATCTTCATCGGATTACCTTTGCACCCACATTCAAAATCAGTTGAGTGTACCTGCATAGTCTATTTCTGGCCTCCCCACTCTGTTCTATTGATCTCTGTTCTAATCTTTTTTCAGTAACACGATTTCTTAATTATTGTACATTTATAGACAGTTGAAATAGTATCTCATAATTTACAAAAGATGTTTTCATTCAGTTGACAACATTTCTAGCATCCCATGTGTTTGTTATCTTATTTGACCATGGGTTATTTAGAAGGGTATTTTTAAATTTCTAAATATTTGTTTTATTCCCCTGATATCTTTCTTTCTTTCTTTTTCTTCTTTCTTCTTTCTTTCTTTCTTTCTTTCTTTTCTTTCTTTCTTTCTCTTCTTTCTTTCTTTCTTCCTTTCCTTCCTTCTTCCTTCCTTCCTTCCTTCCTTCCTCCTCTCTCCCTCCTTCCCTCCCTCCCTCCCTCCCTCCCTCCTCCCTCCCTCCTCCCTCCTCTTTCTTTCTTTCTTTCTTTCTTCTTTCTTTTTCTTCTTTTCTTTCTTCTTTCTTTCTTTCTTTCTTTCTTTCTTTTTCTTGGAAGCTAAAAGGAAAAAAAAGAGTCTTTTGTTACCTGCCTGATTCTGCCCTCCACCCCCGTATTAATCTTTTCCAGTGCTGTGTATTCCTTCCTGAAGATTTAAGTTCACTCTGGTGTTTCTTTCAACCAGAAGAAATGTCTTCAGTGTTTCTTTTTGTTGTTGTTGAGTTCTGTTTGAAAGAAAACTATTTTAGTTTTATTTGATCTAAAAATATCTTTTTTTCCTGAAGGAGATTTTCACTGGTGTGGAGTTTTGAGTTAACAGGTTATTTTTCTCACAGCACTTAGAAAATATCATTTTAAAGCCAGTGGACAACTGAGTCAGGGGCTCGTGCTGCCTGTGCCGCTCAGCCAATGGACTGACAGGAGCTGAGCTGTTTGGAATAAGGATTTCTTGTCAGAGCACCAGTGATCTGAGAAGGCAGCAGTCAACACCTTCAAAACTGCCTTGCTTCTCAACCCGGTTTAGGGTATTTAAGGGAAAATCTGGGCATTATCCCAGAGGCTGCATAACAGTTGGGGAATGGGGTCTGGTGTCTGATGTGCTTCATGGAGCCCTGGTCCTCCAGTGGCATTAACCATCCAGGAACAAAGAATGCTAGACCAGAAAGATTATGATCAGTGAACATAAGCATAGGTTTCAGGGCAACTTTCTATGGCAGGGGACGTTCCAAGCTCTGGGTCAAGCTGCTGGTGACAGTCTATATTTAAGCTACAGGGCAAGGAAAAGTGAAGCCGGAGACACTGTGAGTCCTCTATTCCGAGAGTCCCAACCAGTCTTTATGGTCATTCTCATAATTGTTCTCATGTATGCAGTACGTCATTTTTCTCTGTTTCTCAAGTTTTTCTGTTTATTTTGCTTTTTGTCAGTAGTTCTAGGTGTGGTTTTATTTATATATATACTGCTTGGACTTCATCAAGTTTCTTGAATCTATAAACTCATGTCCTTTAGCAAATTTTGGAAACTTTTAGTCTCTTTTTTATACATTTTTCTGCCCTGTTCTCTCTTTCCTCTCCTGAGTTTCTAATTGCACATATGTGTGATTACTTAGATATCGTCGCACAAGTCTCTGAGAATCTGTCATAGATGACTTTCAGAAGAACTCTACAAAATGACTTTCCTCTTCTCTCTTACATATAAGGACGCTGGACATATAGAGGTTTGCATAGACAATTAGGTGACAAAATTAAAATGAAAAACCAGTTCTTTTATTGTAACCCATTGCGTTATTTAGAATCCATTGATCCATACTGATATTAAATGGACAACATAACTAAATAACTAGGGGCAGGGAGAAAAGAAAAACTCTTCTTTACTGTAGGATGCCAACTAACAAATGTAAAAGGAAGAAGAGACTTTGACTATCATGTTTGTTGGTTTAGTCCAAGAGATCACTGGCAACAACAGTAGATGTCCGGGTTTTGTTTCTGTCTCTTTATTATAAAAAAAATGTTAAGGAGACAAATGTGGATTAACAGGAGGGATCCCAGGTCTTGTTTTCCTTAGAAGACTTGTTAGTGTTTTTATCAGACATCTGTTATAGTTGTTATAGATGGAAAAGTTTGTGAGAAAAAACACCACATGGAGTCTGTAAATATGCTTGCACAGCTTATAAAGAATTTTGGAAGTGGCCAGTTAAAAAAGGGTTCTAACACTTAAAAAGAATAATAGAGTTTGAAAAATTATTATTTTCTACTGTGGTAATAGTTATTGATACAGACAGGAATCATCAAGGAGTGCTAAAGCCAGTGAGTGAAAGTTTGTTTGAAAAACAGGGTAGTTACATAGTTTCAGAGTACCTCCCACACAGTTCCTTCTCAATTATAATGGAAGAGAGTAACTTTATAGTGAAAAGACCTGACAGACACTTCTTTAAGTGATCAAAAGTAACATCACCCACAAGTGGGCTAACCTGACCTCATGTGCCTCCTGATGTGATGCTCTGAGAAAGATACAACATCACTTCTGTAACATTCTTGCCAAGAACACATAACTTGACTCTAATCAAGAGGAGCAATGGATAAACCCAAGTTTTATATTTCTATAAAAGAAATGACCTGTCCTCTACAGAAATACTGAGGTCATTAAAGGGAAAAATTGAAAAAACTATTCCAAATTGAAGGAAACTAAAGACACAGACAATTGAATAGAATGCATATTCCTGGATTAAATCCGGGACTGGATGAAACATCTATAAATAATATTACTGTGATGGTTTGGGAAATTTGAATAAAGACAGTAGTATTGAGACAATGTTTATTTTCCCTGATTTTGATTACTGATGATGAAAGAAAATCTCCTTGTTGTTAGGAAAACAGACTGATGTGTTTGCAGTAAAGGGGCAGTGATACATACAACTTGCTCTCAAATCATTATGTGTACAGCAACTATGGCAAAATGTCTAGGATAGGTAGATTTTTTTTTGTACTGCACCTACAAGTTTTCTCTAAGTTGTAAATTATTTCAAGTAAAGATTTTACAAAATAAGTTATTTTGGCTTTACATCATAAGTTATTTTGTAGTCTTTAATAGTCAAATTTTGATGATTACTTCTCCATGAATATTGGACCCCTTTCTTGAAATAATTCATCTCAAGGCCCCCAAGAATTAGGATCTCTTTAAATAGTATTTCCTTCTATTTGAAGACTTCCCTAAAATGAATCTTAGGATCTCTTTACTATATTCCTTCTATTTGAAGACTTCCCTAAATGAAATCTTCCAAGTTCAGAAAGACTTTCTAATCTAGGGACTCTAGAATTTGATGAAAAAAAAAAATCTCAGTGTAACACATACCACACACAGTGGCCAGCATTGTAAGAGGAATAAACAACCAGAAAGTAACACCTTTATTTAATTCT
>PUFA01000912.1:0-58738 GCA_003508835.1 Eonycteris spelaea | reverse complement strand
ATGCTCAACATCTCTAGCTATTAGGGAAATGTAAATCAAACCACAATGAGATACCATCTCACACCTGTTAGAATAGCTATAATCAATAGGACAAGTAATAACAATTGATTGTGAGAATGAGGAGAAATAAGAACCCTCATACATTGCTGGTGTGCCTGCAAATTGGTACAGCCACTATGGAAAAATACTTTGGAGGTTCCTCAATAGCCAAGAATTGATCTACCATATGATCCAGCAATCCCCCTACTGGTTATTTACTCCAAAGACTTGAAAATCCATATATGAAAATATATTTGTACACGATGTTCATAGAAGCATTATTCACAGTGGCCAGGATATGGAAGCAACCAAAGTGTCCTATGATAGATGATTGGCTAAAAAGCTGTGGCACATATATACAATGGCAAATTAGCCTGACATAAGAAGAGATGAAATACTCCCATTTGCAACAACATGGATGATGATCTTGATATAATCATGCTAAGCGAAACAAGGCAGACAGAGAAAGTTGAAAACCACATGATATTACTCATACATGGGATATAAACCTAAAAGCAACATGGAACAGGACAAAGAGACTCTTGGATATAGATAACAGACTAGTGGTTACTAGAGGTTAGGGGTGAGGGTGAAAATAGATGGGGGAAACATTAAAATCACTTTTTCAATTAAAAAGAAAGAAAGAAACGTAAAAAAAGCAAAAAAATAGTAAGAAAAAGAAAACAATATTCATTTATTATCTCTCAGTTTCTATAGGTCATAAACTTGAAAACCCTGAAGCTGGATTCTCTGCTTCAGGTTTTTATCAGGCTGAAATTCAGGTTTTAGGGCTCTGGTCTTATCAGAAGCTCAAATGGGGAAAGTTTACTTTCGATGTATCTCAGGTTATTGGTAGAATTCATCCACTTGCAATTGAAGGACTGGTCTTTTTTTTTTCCTTTTTCTGACTGTTGGCCTGAAGTTCTTAGGGACCACTTTCAGAGACCACTTTGCTATATAGATTTCAATAAGATTTCTTACTTCATCTAGCCTAAAAGGAGAGTTTCTCACTTTAGGGAGGGTTCAGATGGTCATTTAAGGGCTTTCACCTGATTAAATCAAGCCTATCCTGAGTAATATCCTTTTTGATTAACTCAGAATCAAACCTGATTGATGATGACTGATCTTGAGCCAAGCTTT
Organism: Eonycteris spelaea; assembly: GCA_003508835.1. Classification (NCBI taxonomy): domain Eukaryota; kingdom Metazoa; phylum Chordata; class Mammalia; order Chiroptera; family Pteropodidae; genus Eonycteris; species Eonycteris spelaea. The sequence continues at coordinate 57,559 of PUFA01000912.1, read as the reverse complement.
GAAGACATGGAATTACTCAAACACCAGCTTTGCAGAATGTTCAGTTCTCATAGGGGTCTTCTCAGTCTACAACTTTTTATCCTGCAGGGTAAACACCTAATTCCTTCATGTTTTTCCATCAGTAATACTAATATGTAAGCTTACCTCTCTACCTTGTCCAATTTTACCAGGTATAACATGGAATTTTTTTTAGCCATTTTGGGAAGATTTTAACATAAACACAATCACTCATTTGAAAAGTATATTAGAACAAGGAGTGCAGACATCTTTATGAGATAGTTTTTTTTCTTATTTGTCTAAAAGATTGATCATTTTGTTGAATATACAAAACCTCCCTCAGTGTCTGTACCAAATCCAGCCCACCACCATTTTTTTAGGGCCTCCAAGCTAAACATGGTTTTTACATTTTGCATTTTCACATTTATAAATAGTTTGAAATAAATCAAAAGAAGAATATTTTGTTACCTATGAAAATTACATGAAATCCAAATTTCAGTGTCCATAAATAGTTTTGTTGGACACACCACAATCATTTATTTAAATTTTGCCTATGGCTGCTATTATACTACAACAGAAGAGTGGAGCAGTTGTGACAGTAGTTATGATAAAATGTGATCTGCAGGAGAGAAGTCAAAATGACGTAGATGATAGAAGCTTTTTTCATCTGCTCCTACTACCACATTACGGTTGTGACAGAAACACGGCACAAACAGCGAGCAGAGTCGCCTGGGATCCAAATGAACAGGAGCATTACAACTAGGGAGAGAAATAAGAAATTACTCTGCAAAGGGAGGAGGTAGAATGGGAAGACGACACGAGGCTGCCTGGTCCCAAGTAGCAGTGGTACAGAGGCTGCAGCAGCTGCAGCTGGCAGCTGTAGACACCTGTTAAAGAGGCTGTGTGGGGGGCACCAGGGACTTACAGGAGAACACTGAGTTATCAGAGGGAGGGCCAGAGGCAAGGCTTTCTGCCAGGGAGAAGCGGTGGCGGTATCCATTGTTCCTCTGGTGAGCCCTCCCCACTCCCAGTGTGCAGACTCAGTGCCACCATAGTTGAGACATCACTAAACTGGATAACAAAGGTTGTTCTGCCCAGAGGATTCTCTAAAACTCTCCCACCTCCAAATCATGGCCCCGCCCAAGCCATATCCAGGTGTGTCCTCCAGGAGTCGGTGCTCCTTGCTAAGCCACCTCCAAGACTCACACTGGTGGCAGCTGACCCTGGTTTCTGGTGTGGCTCTTGAGGAACTATAAGCTTGCTGAATATTAACAGGTGACCCTTGAGGGACACAGGCTAGGGCTAAACTTGGCCTGTTGCTGAACCCCTTTCAGGACTGTGCTTCTGGACACCTACTACACAAAGCCACGCTAATAAGACCAGGAGACTCAGGAACTTTGCTTATACATAGGAACAGACACAGAAAGGCAGCCAAAATGGGAAGACAAAGAAGCAGAAACCATATGAGAGAACAGAATAGAGATCCAGGAATATGGAGTCAAGCAAACTTAACAGATGCAGAGTTCAAAACACCGGTTATAAACATGCTGAATTAACTTAAGGGAAGAGTAAATGAACTCAGTAAGAACTTTAACAGAGAGATAAAAAACAAAAATGGAAATAGAAATTATAAAAGGGAAGCAGTCAGAAATGAAGAACATATTATCTGAGATGAAGAGCATATTAGAGGAAATCAACAAGTGGATAAAGGAGAGGAATGAACCATTGATATAGAGGATGGGGAAGCCAAAGACACTCAAGCAGAATAGCAAGAAAAAGAAGCCAAGAATATAGTAATAATTTAAGAAGACTATGGGACATGATTAAATGTGAAATATCCATGTCATAGGGTGACCTGAAGGAAGAGAGGGAGAACAAGAAGTGGAAAAGCTAGTTGAAGAAATAATGATGGAAAACTTCCCTAACCTGGTGAAGAAAATATACACACAATTCCAGGAAGCTCAGAGAATCCCCCAAAAATGAACCCAAATGGGGCCCACATCAAGACACATTACAACTAAAATGCCAAAGGTTAAATACAAAGAGAGAATCTTAAGAGCGGCAAGAGAAAAGCAGTTAGTTGCCTACAAGGTAGCACCCATAAACTGGCAACTAATTTCTCAAAAGAAACTATGCAGTACAGAAGGACTTGGCACAAAATATTGAAAGTGATGAAAACCTAGGATCTACAACCAAAAATACTTTATCCAGCAAAGCTATCATTTAGACTCAAAGGACAGATAAAGAGCTTCCCAGACAAAAATTAGCTAAAGGAATTCATCAATGCCAAATCAGTATTACAGGTAATGTTGGAGGTACTTCCTTAATAAGAAAAAAAAAACATGTATCAAAAACAAATAAAGAATGGTAATAACTATGTATCTATCAATGACTCTTTCAAATGGAAAAGAATTGAGTGCTACAACCAAGGGATAAAGTGGCTGAATAAATAAGAAAACAAGACCCCTACATGTGTTGCCTACAAGAGACTCACTTCAGATTAAAGGCTAAAGAAAAAGGGGATGGGCAAAATATTGCTTTGATGGAATTAGAGTGTATTGCACTAAGTGAAGTAAGTGAGATAAAGAAAATACCATGTGATTTCATATACATGTTGAATCTAAAGAATAAAATAACAATAAAAACAAAAATGGCAACAAAATCATAGATACAGAGAATATTTTGAGGTCTGCTAGACAGGAGACATTCTGAGGGGGGAGGGGCGAAAAAGGGCAAAAGGATTAAGAAATACAAACAGATAGTTACAAAATAGTCATGGAGTATAAAGTTTAGCATAAGGAAAATAGTTACTAATGTTGCAATAAATATGTAAGGGAAAATAGGGGTACTAGATTCAGTAGGGTGATCATGTTGTTAGTTATATAGATCTCTAATCACTATACTGTGCAACTGAAACATATATTATTGTATTACAACTGTAATTGAAAAAAAAAACTCATAGAATTGTACAGTGTAAATACGAGCAACTAATTGTCTATTATATTTTGGTAAAATTAAAAAAGGAACTAAAATAAACAATAACTAAAGAACTAAAGAAAAGTATAAAAATGAAAATGATATCTCATCAAAGATAGAGTATCAATAAAGAGAAAAAAATTAAAGACCAAATTAAAATTTTGAAGTAGAAAAGTACAAAAATCAAAATAAATTTTACTAGCAATATGAAGGAGAAATTCTTACTGAGATCACTAAGCCTTCTTATAACCACTGCTTTGAACTCTGCATCTGGTAGATTGTTGTCTCCATTTCATTTAGCTATTTTTCTGGAGTTTTGTTCTGTTCTTTCATTTGGGGCATGTTTCTTTTTCTCCCCACTTTGGCGGTCTTATTGTCTTTGTTTTTATGTATTAGGTAGAGCTGATATAACTCCTGGTCTTAGTACAGTTGTCTTATGTAGTAGGTGTGCTGTGGGGCCCAGTGGAGCAGTCTCCCTGGTCATTTGAGCTGGGTGTTCCAGGTATATGTTCCTTGTGTGGATTGCATATGCCCTCCTGTTGTAATTGAATCTTGGTTGCTGTTTGCACATCAATGGGAGGAATTTACCCTCGGGCTGAACAATTGTGAGGACTGGCCATAACTACAGTGGAGGAACTATTGTATAGGGACGGACCCTATGGAGAAGGATTCGCTTTAGCAGGTGTCTGATGCCTGCCACATCTACCCTTTGGGTGTGTTGTTTATGCAGGTGATTTGGTGGTGCTCCGGCTCATACCAAAGCCACAGAGCATGCCGGTTCAATGGCCTCCTGGGAGTGGCCCCAATGTAGGCCAAGTTCACCTGCTGCCTATTCCCCATGAGGTCCACCTGGCATAAGCCGCAAAGTGATCTGCAGGTGTCTTCCACTGCACATGGCTTGGAAATGCCTGGAAGGGGCTAAACTACAAATCGAGGCCAGCTGCCACTAGTGCTGAGCTTGGGTCTGCTCAGCAAGAGGTTCTGGGAATGCTAAGGCCAGATACTGCTTGTTTGGTGTTTATTAACCTTTGATAGATTTTCAGAAAGTCTGCAGCATAAACCAAGATGGGCTGTTTGTATGGAAAAGTCATTAGAAGCACCTTGGTTGTGCCAGCAATTTGGGTGGAACAAGATCTCAGGGAATCACTAGGGTAGAGAAAATGATGTTAGTCAGATTGATGGAGACTCAGATATGGCCCCTATCTAAGTCTGCATGCTAAAACAGAGGAGGGTTCAACAAAGGAACAATGCCCTCCACCAGTACTTCTGCTTGGGAGAAAGCTGCCCCTTTAGCCATAGCCCTGAATATAAACAATTCAGTTCCTCCCTGTAGTACATCCATGGCACCTTTTGACCTTTTATCCCAGTGCTGGAACTTAGAGGTAGTGAGTCTGTCAGCGAAGAAGTTTGGGCATGGGCCCTTTAAGAGGAATACCTGGGACTCCCGCAGCCCTCCATCTCATTCCCCCACAAACTTTGCTTCTTTTTACAGTCAGAAATTGTAGGGACTTCTCTTCCCTGAACTGGTGGTCTGGAATGGAGAACTCGTTGTGGGGCTAGGAACTCTCGCTCTTCCAGGGAGAGCTCTGCAGCTGAGGTATCCCTTCTGATTCTCAACTGCTACATGAGAGTGTGTGCCCAAATTATTTCATGTCTTCAACCCTCCTATCAGTCTTGATGTGGCTTGTTTTGTATGCCCTTAGTTATAAGACTTCTGTTTAGCTAGACTTCAGGTGATTCTCACTGGTGGTTGTTCTATAGGTTAGTTGTAATTTTTATGTGGTCATGAGAATAGGCAAGCACAACGTTTACCTATTTTGCCATCTTGACCAAAACTCCCCCTTCTTTTTTTCCTTCTTTTTTTTATTGAAGAAGTCTCTTTAACATTTCTTTTAATATTGGTTTGGTGGCGATGGAATTCTTTAGTGTTTTCTTGTCTGGGAATCTATTTCACCTTCGATTTTAAATGATAGCCTTGCTGTGTAGAGTAGTCTTGGTTGTACATCCTTGGTTTTTTATGACTTTGAATACTATGTGCTAATCCCTCCTGGCTTGCAAAGTTTCTGTTGTGAAATCAGCTGACGGTTTTATGGAAGGTCACTTGTAGGTAACTAACTGCCTTTCTCTTGCTGCATTTGAGTCTCCATTTCTTTTTAACTTTTGGCATTTTAATTATGATGTGTCTTGGTGTGACCCTCTTTGAATTCATCTTGTTGGGGACACTCTGTACTTCCTGGGGTTGTATATCTATTTCCACAGCCAGATTATGGAAGTTTCCCATCATTATTTCTTCAAATAGGTTCTTAATCCTTGTTTTCTCTCTTTTCCTTTTGGTACCCCAATGATGGGAACATTGGTATGCTTGATGTTGTTCCAGAGGTCCCTTAAACTAACCTCATTTTTGTTTGTTTGTTTATTTATTTATTTTTTGCTGTTCTCATTGAGTGTTTTCTGCTACCTTATGTTCCAAATCACTAATTTAATCCTGTGCTTCAGCTAATCTGCTGTTGATTCCTTCTAGTGTATTCTTCATTTCAGTTATAGTAATTTCCAGAATACAGAAAAAGTTGATTTTCTTAATAATTTTCCTAATGTTGTTGTTTTTTTGTTGTTGTTGTTGTTGTTGTTGTTGTTGTTATTTATCAAGGAGAACACTTCCAGGAGTCTTTACTCCACCATTTCAAATCTGTTATACTTAGAGTTTATTTAGCTTCTTCTATGTATAGATTGTTTTTCATCAAGTTTAAGACATTTTCATTCATTATTTCTTTGAATATGTTTTGCTCCTTTCCCTTTCTTCTTTGTTTCTGGTGCTCTCATTATAAGTCACACATTTAATAATATCCCATCTTTTTCTGAGGTTGCATTTATTTATCCATTTTTCTCTTCTCTCTGTTCTTCAGATTGCATAATCTCTATCAGTCTATATCCAGTTTTACTTATTCCTTTTTCTGCCAGTTCACATGTACTATTGAGCCTCTCCAGTGGTTTTTTCCTATTAGTTTATTGTACTTTTTGTCTCCAGAATTTACATTTTTAATATAATTTCTAGTTTAATTGTATTCTCTACATTGTGAGTTATTGTTATAACAGTTTCCTTTAGACCTCTCGACATGGTTTCCCTTAGTTGTTCGTACATATTTATAGTAGCTGCTTTGAAGCTTTTGTCTGTCAAGTTCAACATCTTGATTCTCTCAAAGGAAACTTCTATTGCTTGTTTTTTTCCCCAATCTATGTGACATTCTCTCCTGATTTTTACATGTATAACAATTTTGTTTTATTGAAAACTGGATAATTTACATAATATATTGTAGCAACTCTGAATGCTGAATTGTATCCTTTGAGCCTTGTTGTTTTTTGTTTATTTTTTAGTGACTTGGCTTGGTAAGTTCAGTGAAGTCTATTTCTGCTGAAGTATGATATATACGTTCTCCTCAGAGGGCACAGCCTTAAGCATACATATGATCTTCCTTACCATTAGGATTTCTTTAGGCTTTTACTCTATAAAATGTGGAGGATATTACATCACCATGGAGTAGACTAGTAGAGGGCAATATATTTACTGAGGTTTGGGATGCGTTGAATGTATGATGAAAATATATATTATAGGCAAAGGCAATTGGTAAATCTGTTTTGTACCTTTGTGTTTACTATAAGAATATAAACTTAATTTTTGATGAGATTACCAAGGAGTAGTAAAGAGAGAAGAAAAGAGGCCTAATGATAGTATGTTTTGGAATATGAGATTTAAGATTTAAGACCTGAATAAGGAAGAAGAGAAAGCAATAGATTACTAAAGGAGCAATTAGAGAGGTAGGGCAGCTAGAATAATGCAGTATTAATAAACCAAAGAGAGTACTTCATTTAATATGGAGAAAGAAAACTAACATTTATTTCCAGTTTATTGTTTAAGGTCCTTAAAACGAGCAATTACATTAAATCATCAGAATCAGCCTAAGGAGTAAGTACATTGTCTCCATTTAACAGATGAAGTCACCGAAGCTCAGCTCGGTAACATAACTTACCTAAGATAACCCAGCTAATAAGTGACAAAACAAGAATTTAAACTCTGGTGTATCTGAACCTAGTTCTAATTTCTTGTCCATGGTGTCTTCATACTGATTAACCATGTCAAATGTCAGAGTCCAAGATTGATGAGTACTAAAGAAAGATCCATCAGAGTGGGTGACTATAATGCATTTGATAACTTTTAATAGACCAATTTTAGTATAGGAGAGGGAGTAGATTTGAAACATGAGCATACAGAAAGTTAGCAGAATGAGGAAAATGGGATTTTTCAAGTGAGAGGAAAAAAAAAGTTAGCAATACAAAATTGAAAGAACTTTGGAGCTAGACTATACTGAGTTCAAATACTGACCTTATCAGTGATTGAAGCATGAGCCTATTATTTCATTGAATGTCAGCTTCCCCATGAGTAAAATGTAGAATCCTATTATCTTTTAAGATTATTGTGATGATTACAGATAATTAGTGCAAAATATTTTATATATGTTAGGCTTTTATTTATTGAGGATTGATATAAGAGTTATGATATAAAAGAAACTGGTGTTATAAGAGAGCATAATCTGAAGAATTTGACACCATATTTATTATTATTATTATTATTATTATTATTATTATTATTACTATTATTGTTATTCCCAGTAGTAGTACCTATACTTTATTTTTTAGAATTTTATAACAGCTCCTAAAATCTGATGTAAGCTTTAAAGTCTCTCCTAAAAATTTTTATATACACATAAAATTACATAGATCATTTCAATGGCTTCACTGATCCCATGAAGGTTAAAAATAAATAATAAAAATAATGTTTTGAATATTTACTATATGTCAGGTATTACTATAAGTGCTTCATACACATTAACTTGTACTCATGTTCGGATAAAGAAACAGGTTCATGGAGATTAAGAAACTTGCCTAAGATCACAACTAGTAAGTAAGATGTCCAGGATTCAAACCAGACTACTCTACTATGTTGCTTTATACATTTATATGTTGAAAGTACCATATATAAAATGATATTCTTTGCAGCATATTTTGAAAAGCAGAAACAAAATTATAAACTACTTTAACCTTTACCAATAAATTAGAATTAAATAAATCATTAGACATTAATTAAAAACTGTCAAAAATAATTGCTACATCCTTATTTTTACTGACAGGCAATTACATTTAAGATATTTAATGGAAAATCAAAGTGTAGATCAATATGTATAGTTTTTTACTTCCTTGTATTAAAAATAAGAGAGAAATGACACACACACACACACATATATATATATATATATGCTTGTATATGTATAGAATATTTGTGCAACCATAAATAATAAGCTAAATACAGTGTTTGCTTTTGAAGGAGGGAAACTGGGTAACACAGATCTCAGTCTACATTGTGTTCTAGCACTAAGTCTATATATTCTAATCTGCAAAATTAGATTTTTAATTCTTTAAAAGCAATGACTTGTTTTATTCATTACCAAATCTACCCAAGCATAGCTTAGCACAGAGTCTTGCAATTAATAAATGATCAATATTAGCTAATCTGGAACTGATTTAAATTGAAATAAATAAAGAGAAAGTAATGACAGAGGAGAAAGCAGAGAACAGCAAAAGTATATTTGAAGGCACCAAAAAAGGTTCTACAGAGAACATATCGCTTTCCTTTCAATATTAATATAATATAATATAATATAATATAATATAATATAATATAATATAATATTATACAATACAATACAATATAATATAATACAATATGATATTTAATCCCAGCATGAAACATTATATAGCTCTATTTATAGGTATTTAGTCACAACACTTTGATTAAATCTTTTAACAATGCCTTGAGGTTACCTATGAAACATGATGAGACGAGGGTTCCCAGGTATAGTCTGTAGATCCCTGGGGGCCCTGAGATTCTTTTAGTTGTCTCTCGAGATCAAAGCTATTTTATAATAATTCTAAGATATAATTTCCTTTGCACTCTATTGACATTTGTACTAATGGTGCAAGAACCATGGAAGATAAAACTTCTTGTACCTTAATACATGTCAAGGCAGTTTGACCAAACTATACTAGTATTCTTCACTATATATTTATGGGTAAGGAAAATCTGTTTTGCTTAAGGATGTCCTTGATAAAGTAGTAAAATTGTTAATTTTCTTAAATCTTTTCTTTGAGTACATACTTTTTTAATGTTCTGTGTTAAAAATTTGAAAGGTATATAAAGTACTTCCACTGTGCATCAACGGATAATGGTTGTCTCACAGAAAAACACTTGTAAAATTACTTAAGCTTTGTGTGGAACTAGATACTGTTTTATGGAATACCAGTTTTACTTGAAAGAAGGACTGAAAGAAAATTGTGGTTATTCGAATTTGGTTTTTGGCAGACATTTCTTGGAAAAGATTGAAATTAACTTGTCACTTTAAGAAAAAACAACTGTCAAGTGTTTGTTGCCAATATTAAAATTTGAGTTTTTTCAGTAAAAATTAGAACTCTAGACAACTTGCACACATGACCATATGCTTGATAGCTTCCTATTACAGATTTTTCTGATGAAACTAGTGGTGATGTGATACATTTTTGATTTTGTATAGTGAATTGTATCAATAGTTACATAACTCAATCAACCAATGTTTTCCAAAAGATCAATATAATATGTTACAAATAATGAATGGCTAAGAGATACATACAAAGTACAAGATCAATCAATGAATTTTAATGAAATAGAAGGTGAAAAGTTCTTCTATATATGTTCAGAATCCACATTGCAATTACCCTGTAAAGAACTACTACTTGCTAGTTTTAGGGTTGTATCAAAGAATAAGTAAACTTATACAAAAAAAAAGTTATTAAAATGCTCCTCCCTTTTTCATCTACATACCCATGTGGGGCCAGATATTTTTCTCCTATATTACAAGTAAAACAATACATCACAACAGATTGAATGAAAAAAACAGATATGAGAATCCAGGTATTTTAAGCCAAACACTAAAGGGGTTTGCAAAAATGTAAGACAGTCACTCTTCTCACTTTTTTGGTAAGTTAGTTACATCTTATAAAAGATGTTATTTATATTAACATATAAAGGATTTATTATTATTTTAAACAGATTAATAAATATTCATAAAATGTCAGTTTTTTAATGCCTAATGTAATAAACATTGACGGATACAAGCCATATAAATTAAAGCTCTTAGGACCCTAAATAATTTTTAAGTGTGTAAAGGGGTCTGAAACCAAAAAGCTTGAAAACTGCTACTGATTTGAATAAGTTTTGCTGCTTGTCAGTGCCTGAAGTTCCAGACACTTGATATCTATTTTTCTTGTGTTTGCAGTGCTCAGTTCCTAAAAACCCTTCCTGTAAGAATCTACCCAAACCACATTCTTTTGTGACAACAGAAACCCATAGGGACTGGAAAAGCACTGTATCTTTGGAGAAAAAGTTGAACAAAAAGACTAGCAAAGGAAGATGGGGCACAAATATACTCTTCCCTTATTCTTCCATTTTCCCAATGACCAGTCCTAGTGACATGCATGAAGCTTGTAAGCCTCAGATCAAGGAATCTAAAATAAAAAAACAAGGCAAGATACACCTTTTCCTTATTACTTGTCATCTTGTTTATTGTTCATGGATCACCAAGAATTTGGGGAAATCCCATCATTCATGTTAATTCACAACATGTACACTGAACCATCCACTTTTTTTTTTTAATTTATTTGAAGGAAACCTCTTCTATGGAAATTATCTGAAAAAACATTTCTTTGGAAATTCATATCCTGTGAGACTAATTGTTTCCATTTTCAGGACTTTAGATTCTTCACAGAGGTTCTTAAGAAGTTGCCCTGTGCTGATACCTGTCTTTAAAACAAACATCTAGGTTTCAGAAAAATGATTCCCTCTTCCAGTTGCAAAGTATTGTTTTCATTGAAGAAAGATACTTTTTGCGTATGACTTAAAAGAAGTTTTCATGAAAAATATACAAAAATTAAACCCCTAAAGACTGATTTATTCCTACTTGTGAAGACTCATTTCCTCTTTCATCTTTCTGATTACAATTTTAAGTGCTCTTTTGAGAAAAAATAATTCTTTTGAAATTACCCTCTATTTTCACTCTTACTGTCATTGCCCTAATCCATGCTCTTATTACCTTAAATTTAAATTAATTGTATATCCTCCATTAAGACCTCCCACCTCCTGTTTTGCTCTTTTTCCTAACCCATTCTGTGCACCTTTGTCTCAACAGTTTTTCAGAGAGTGGTATTAAAAAGTTTAGGCTCTGGAGACAGAAAGACTTGAGTCTGAATCTTGCCTTTCCCACTTGTTGTATGATCTTAGGGAAGCCAATTAACCTCTCTGTGCTGCCATTTACTCATGGATAAGATAGGAGATAATATTAGTATCTACTCCACAGGATTGTTTGAGAATTAAATGAGATGCTGCTTGTAGAATAACGAGAAGTACATAGAGAGTACTAAATAAATAAGTTTTTATCTTCTCTAAGCTATGTTTAAAACCCTTTGAAGCCTTCCTGTATTCTATGGTTTCTGTACTCAGATCTTCTTTATATGGTTCCACCCTCAAAGCTTCTTTCCCCATTCCCTAACATACCATATGTTTTAGTTAAAACTTCATCCTCATTATCACATGGATAGTACATGTTTATTCTTTATTCATATCCTTGGAAATACATATTCCTTCTCTCCTTTTTAAACTGGCATTTGCCAAATTTCAGATATTCAAATGTCCTATATAGTCTTTACTGTTTCTGCTTACCTTCTATACTTTGTGTGTGTGTGTTTGTTAAATCATGATTTTTTAAAGCTTAGCAACGTACTTTAGCCTCATCTCAAGTACTATTATCCATAAAATCATAGATTTGAAGTACTAATTATATTATATTTTAAAACCTTAAAACAAATATATAACTTGAAGTTGTTTAAAAGGTTATTCTTTGTACCATCAAATATTACCTTGTATACCTCCAGTGGTACATGTCCCACCTATTGGTAATACTGCTTAAACCAAACTTGTCTATTGAGCAAAGACTAGCCACCCTTCCCAAATAGGTTCAGCCTATAGTGGACTCATCTTAACTTTCACATAACTTAATAACAAATCACATATTGTGCTACATTTTCTAATAATTTTATGAGTGATCAACTTGCCACTTAAAGTTAACTCTTAGAGGATAGGGAACATATACTTCTGAATCCCACCCTTCTCACTCAGCATCCAACAGAATTGCTCATTGTTATAGCTCCTTAAGTACTTTTAGAATGATTAATTCCAAAAAAAGTTCAAGAATGCTCTGTAGATATAGAATCAGATACAGAAAACTTCCGAAGACAGATTATCTAAAACAATTAATATTCACTAGTTATAACACAAAAGGAACGGAGGCCACAATTCACTCTTTCTTTTTTTCCCTTTTTTGTTCCACTATTGTTTCAGAAAGGGTTGAAGATGGTTTGAAAGAATGCATACTATAAGAAGGTAATATAAATGAATAGGAAGGTAGAAAATAATAAAGAAAAAATAGTCAAGAACATAAGAATAGAACCATGAATGACAATAATCAGAAAAAGCACACCATAAAAAGATGTCCAAAGTTGCTATCAAGAGACTACAAATAAGTTCCCATTTTTTCAGTAGACCATATGAAAAGATACATATGACACTATTATCAGTATCCATAAGAATCAAATCAAATCAATTGCTTAGGAAAAGTCTAATTCTTCCTAACACCTTGTAAGATCAGGTAGTACTCTTGGGTTCTTCTAGAAAACACAGTATAATGTAATGAATAATGACCTCAACAACAGCTATCACTCCTAATCTGCTGTTACTGTTAGAGAAGACCTAAAAGCCTTTGAAGCACCGACTCAAACTTTCCCCAGCTTATGGAATATATGATGCACCAGTTAAAGTAAACTAGTCTCTAAACATAGAGAGAAAATAAGAGTTCAGAACTGTGGGCAAAATGGAATAGCTGTACTATTTTTTGTACTATCTTAGGACTGAATATTTATTACTTGGTTTGAGGTGATAATGATTCCTAGATCATCAGTCATACTCAAAATATAGTAGACTCTCTCCTAAAAGTCAATTGGAGATGATAATTAAATTATTAGCTTTTTTTGGTTTGTTCACAGCTTTTCTTCTTTTAATTAACTCTCAAAAACTTTACCTGAGTTGAAACTGTCTTTGCATAAATTTGGTCACTCACTTCTAAGCTACTTTTGCTTCTCTTTTTTAGGGCCAATGAAAGGAGAGAATACTTGCATGCAAAAGAGAAATGAGGTAAGATGGCAAGCTTTCCTTTTAGCAATGTTAACATGCTGTCTGTGAAATGAAGGTGGGAAGTAGTGACAATAGTTAATTGCCAGGAAAATGTTCCTTTTATATTTCTGTCCCAGAGTTTGGCTTTAAAACTCAACAGGTCTGGAACTTTCTTTGTCCAGAGTAAGATCATACCATAGGAAAACTGGCTCTTACTGCCAAATGTACAAGGGATGGATTGTACCAGAAAGCCAATTAAATGATTTATAGTAAGGAATAGAACTGTCAAATTGACTACAATATATGTCAGCCTGTTAGTATATTTTTCTTTCAGTAGGGTTGCCAAATCATAATACTAGATTAACAACAGTTTGGAACTAGATAAATATATGAAATCAGAATTAAGAAGGTAATTGCAAGTTGAAGCATATTTTATTTGATATACCTAAGCTAGGATGAGTAACCTATCCTTTTGCCAGTCCACACAAGTCACGGCCTTTTCATAAATCAGTTCAAGCTCTTAGTTTCTAATACTGAAAATATTCTTTTCCTGATGTCCTTGAAATTTGTAATAGGCATTTATGAGTGTTGGATATGGCCCCATCTAGTTCTGGTTTTAGAAACAGAGCTTGTTGCAAATCCAGGTTTCCCTACAAAAATATTGTCATCTATTCTTTCTTTTTTCAGTCTTATCCATAAATCCAAATGCTACTATTTCACCTAACTCACAGTACTTTATTTTCTCCTTTACTATGGCTATTACCCAGAAAGCTCTTTGCAGCTATAAACCATGATGTCTGAATATGGTTCCCTTACATGCCCACAGAGGTTTCTGCTGCTTTGCAAGCCTTGCTTCTCAGAACTACTCTTAGACTTGGCTGACACTATAGTCCTTAAGAGTATGGTCTTTCTTAATTTGTATACTTAAAAATCCCCATAGACATTATGCATAAAAACCAAAATCTTAATAATCTGTAGGGAGACTCTATAATAACAATGTTTATTCAAGCATTATTTGAACATTTATTTTTTATTACTTCTCTCACTTATGCATTCGAAAAATATTTATAAAAGGATCTTGTGCCAGACTGGTTGAAAATGCAGAGATGAGTCAGACATGATCTTTGCCCTCAAGCAGTTTTCAGTATACTAAGGGGATAAGAAATATACAGAAATAACTAAACTATACATTAAATTATGAGCCTTGAGATAAGAGTTTGAGGAAAATGCATTCCAGAAGGAGGGAACAGCTTAAGCAAAGATAGTCCTACTGTTGTTAGTTCTGTCTTGTATTCTTGAGGATTTTTTACCCTTTGCCCCTCAGGCTAGAAAGAATTCCAGCTTTCTTGTTCTTGGGTTAACTACTTAAGGTTTGCCTCAAAATCTCATCTTGCCATGGAGAATACTGGAATTCAGTGAAACAGATAGGCGTTTGAGATGTGTTGGAAGGATATAACATGAGAAACTGTGAGGAAGGCTAATAAGTAATTGATTTTGCACAGCTTGTGGCTCAAAGCTATTTGAATTTTTCTGCACCAATGAATTAAAAATAAAATAAACCTTGAGTAGCGTCATCTGCTCAAGGGACTTACCTTCGGTCTGTGCAAATAACGTTTCTGTGGTGAGACACCAAATGCACTCAACTTCCTCTTTCAACAACAAATTTGTCAGTTATCAGCAGGATCCGTACCACTCAGATTAAACTTTTTCACCCCCAGGTCCCTGCAAAGAAACAAGAGTGCTAATCCATCAAGACTCCAGGGTAAGTTACAGCCTAGTATCTGGGAATTCGTGGTTTCATGTGGGAAGATTGGTGGGGCATGAAGATCTAGGACAGTGGCAGATGTGAGACCAGTGTCAAAATTGAACACGGTCCCTGGTTTCTCATTTCAGACTTCTTACGGCAGGAGCAATGGTGATATCCATTGAGTCTGACTAGATTACAAAGTTAGAGTTAATGCATCAGTCCTCACCATGACACAGGAGCATGAAGTCTGTGATGTATCTCATTCTTTGCTGAGGGCTCTTTGTTTCTTCATCAACCAGGGAGGATGCCACAAAGTGGTAAGAAAACAGTGTGTTCAGCGATACACAATGAGGCAACTTGACATATTCAACCAGAAAAAGAGGATTTGAATTTCTGCTCTATATTATTTTTCTAGTTGCATAATGAAGAAAATGTTTTATGTATAAGCTCCTTTCTTTGTAAGTTTAGCTTTCACAGTTTCAGTAATAGATAGTAAGTTCTATCAAGAGAAAAAAAGAATGTCAGATCATATATCTTGGAGCTGAAAGAGCTCTTAGAAATCTGAATCCCTCACAATACAGATGGAAAAAACTGAGAGCCAGTGAAGATTTAGGATAGATCACTCAGCTAATGAGTGGTAAAGCTGGAACTAGAATCTGTGTCTTCTAAATCATGTTCTCTTTCCCATCCAGCAGCCCATATCTTCCAGAGAATAATGTAAATGCCTTAATAACTATGATGAATTTTAGATTAGGGAAGGAGAAAATATCCCAGATGGTAAGCTCTGGTAAAATGATTTCAGCGTCTGTTCAGAGTCATTTCTTGATCTTTTGAAAGGTGATTTTTGACCCAAGTTTAGTTCTACTGGATAGCAGAACCTAAAAGAGAGGCACCTATCTCTGTGATTATTGTTATCATTACTCTGAGTGTTAGTTACCTCTCTGGTTCTGAGCCAAGATAACTGAGAAAAAATGAGACATCTATTTGGCGATTCCTTAAAGGTGGATTGTGCCATATCAGTTGGCACCAGGATCATTTTGGATAAAATGATAACAAGATTTATTGTGTTTTGTGTGTGTGTGTGTGTGTGTGTGTGTGTGTGTGTGTGTGTGTGTGTGTGTGAGGACTAGTCTCAGTCCTAAGGATCCTGCAAGTGGGGATATTTTTATTTTTATTGTTCAAATGGATCCAGGGTTATGATCATTTCTATTAATTGAAGAGTTTTTCTCTTAGCAATTGTAACACAGTAAAATTATTTGCTGCTGAAAATAAGTGATATGCTGGTATAGTAAGGCAAGAAATGACCTGAGTTATACAAATAATTAGGTCTTGCATTCAGGGTAATTGTCTTTGCAATGTTTCCTGTTTAAGACAGGTTCTTCTTTGGTCAAAAGCAGTTCATTTGGGGCTTAACTGAGAAAGTTATGGAGTTCAAGTTGTTAATCTGCTCAAATCCTAACAGTGGTGGAACATAAGATATCAAATGAGTGACCATACTTCTGGGTGGTTTTGAGTGGTTTTTCATAACCAGTTGTGTCTGAAGTAAGTCAATTGGTATCCTAAGAGTCAGGGAAGTCTATAGCCCTCTGTCACAGTTTAGCAAAGAGGACAGAGCTATCTGCTGTGAAACCACCCTTTTTAAGTGTTCTAACAGCAAGGCGATGACTGGCAGGTAGTTTATACTTTATTTAAAATCATTTGGTCAAAAGTCTGAGTCAGGAATTTTGCAGGGATGTTTTAATCTAGTTTGATTCACATGTATCACAGAGAGAGTGATGAAGCAGATTAATCAATACACAGAGTCAAGCTCAAGTCCTGTCAATGACTCACTTTGTGACCTTAAGCAAGTTTCTTTATTTCTTCGGCTCTCAATATTCTAACCTATAATAGGCTTGGACTAAATGGTCTTTAATTTCTTTCCTTGCAATACAATGATTTGACTCTAGGCTCCTATGTAACTGAGAAGAGTTATATATCATGAAGTGGTAAATAATTGGGCTATAGTAGGGAAATCTAATTATAAGAGACCTGAAAATGTAGTCTATCTCTCAAAGGGCCATTGTATTTTTTTCAGAAAAATGTTATTATGAAAGCCTCAATTTTTAGACCACAGGCAAGTGTTTTGCAAGCAATTTCCCTTTTCAAAAAAATGATAAACCACAAATAACAAACAAGGGAAATAGTTCTGAATTCTGATTTCCACTATTACAATGTCCTTAAGTCAGTATTTCTCAATTTTTAAAACCATAATTCATTTGAAAAACATAAAAAAAAAACCTCACTACAAGATTATTGTGAACTTGCTTCCCTAGGAACAGGGTCAAAATTGAAAATGGTCCCTGGTTTCCTAGAAAAGCCTGCCCCATTACATTAACATTTCTTAAAGTATTGTGTGCCCGACAGCAAAAAATATTTTGTACATCTGTTCTTTCACCAGTTTGTAATATGAGGAGAATAATTTTTAATTACAAATATATTTACCACAATAAAGATTTTTTTTCAAGTAAGACACCTTTTCCACCCTTCTATTTTAAGAATTATTGTTTAGTCCTACTAGCCATTCCTCCCAACTATACTTTTTGGGGAATTTTCTAAACCTAAAAAAGTACAAATTCAACCAAAGGCCCATGGATATTACTCTTTGTCAAAGTAAAGGGAGAGTGAACTAACATTTATTTACTCTCTACTGTGTACCAGACATGAAAATAGGTACGTTCATGTACTTTTTCCATTTAATATTCACAACAGTCTGCAGGCACTGTGATCCTAATTTTATAAATGACAAAACTGAAGCCCAGAGATATGACGTGGGTTGTTTCAAGCTAGACAGCTGATAACTAAGTCAAGATATGGCCCTATGTCTGCCTAAAAAGGTTATTCTTCTCACCCCAAAATGCTGCCCCAAATCCAAAAATGGCATCTAATTAGACTTCTTTTTTAAATGATTAAAAATCTAATAAAGATGCATGTATGTAAGTTCAATTCAAACTTGGAGATATTAGTTTGTGAATAGTATCATTCTTTTAACTCATTTTAAGGTTGAAAAATTTTTCACTTTTAATTTATAGGAAAAAACCTGTAGACTTGTAGAATATACCCAATCTTTGTAAGTTATTTAGGATTGATTTTAATTAATTCAGGAAATAACATAGTTCCAAATTTCAGTTGTTCTTCTTTGACTATGGTTGTGAGTGATTGAATGAAGGGCACCATATTCATGGTAGTCAAATTGGTTTGGGTAATTCATGTGAGACTTTTGTAGTTCAAAGAACAAGGTAAAGGTAAGATAAGACAAAGCAAGCTAGGTTCCTAAATGGCCTGTCGCGGTTGTCCTCTAGGGAGTGGGAGGGGCCACCATCAGCAATCTTTACATATTTCATTTTCCCTAATTCCAAAATGACAAGCCCACATACCGGCACTATCATCAAAGAACATAGGAGAAGCAAATTTGATAAATGTGTTCATTTATTAGTATTAATGACTGAATGATGAAGGGTGAAAAGATGGGAAAAAATAAGAGGGTGAAGCTTTGTAGAGTTGTATTAGAAAAAGAGCAGTCATCTTGATGCTAGAGGCCTAGGTTACACTCCACTCTGTTACTTGCTAATCTTTACCTGTCTTCAGGTAAATTAAATCACTTCTTTGAGCCTCAGCTTCCTGATTTGTAAAACTGAGATGTTCTTTACAATATATACCTTTATGATGGTTAATAGCAATCATAGATATAATAATGCTTTGTAAAGTAAATCAGCACTGCATTGAGATGGTGGTGGTTGCTTTAATGATGGCAGTGTTAGTGCTGGTGGTATTTGAAGCAGGGGTTGAAAGGAGGCATGTTGATAAAGTCAAGTAAATTAGAGCTGGAAAGACATTAAAGCTTATCCAGTTCAAATTATCGTATTTTAGTAATGAGGGAAATTAAATCCACAGAGTGGCATGGGCTTAGCACGGCAATGTAAAGATTTGGGTAGTTACTAGGATTAGTATTAGTATTGGAATAGTTAATTTGTACTTGAATAGTTAATAGTTACTAGTAAAATTAATATCTGAATAATTGAGGGTCATATTAGTATTTGAATAATTACTAGAATCCAAGTGTCTTAGCTCTAAATCCAGTACTCTTTTCAATATAATTGACTGCTTTTGAATAGTTTCCATTCTACAACATATTGTTACATTCAGCTCACTACTGTAATAAAATTTTTTTCTAGTACTCTTTACGCAGATGTATTATGGTTTAGGTTCACAGATAAAACTCTATAAAGAACTCTGGTTTTTATACAACCCTACCCCGACACCTGGTGGGCAGCCATTTGTCATATGTTCAGAGTTATAAAAGTGCTAGAACTAGAACCAAGAATATAGCTTTAGTCATCATTGAAGAACATTCTTATCCATAGAAGTCCCACCTTAAAATATCCATCCATGCAATATGTTGTTTGGAGAAAAAGAATTTTAGCTTTCTTTACTCATGAATTGCCTTATTGCAATTGAAATCATAATAGCTGTCACTTTTAGAAAGAAACTTAATTCTGCTGAGTCCCTAATTTCTTATCTGTAAAAGAATATAATAACAATTAACTCAGAACTTGGACAAGAATTAGAGGTAACATATGAATAGCCCTTAGCTAGTGACTGACAGAAAGCATGTGGAAACTTCTTGGACTTAGTATTTCAGAGACTTAGGAATCTGGTACAAATTCTGATGTTACAACAGTGTAAGCTCACTTTGGTTGTACCTTTGTGAAACCACAGTATGGAGCTAGTTGGTTGAAAAGAAAAGCTGCCTTTTAATGGATGTTATTGGTACCTACTTTCTTGGACTCAGCTTCATTTAAGCATATTTAAACAACTGACATACTTTTGTGTTCTGAGACAAAATTTAGTTCTTTTATAAAGTAGTATTTAATGACCAAATTACCATTTAAATTTTGAGGATTCCTCCTGGATTTTAAATAAAAATCTGAGATTATAGGCTTTAAAGCTCTTAGATGTACAGATTTATTAGACTCTAAACATATTATCTTATGAGTCTATTCTCCATACTCCTACTTTTATAAGTCATTGTGTATGAACTGAGCTTCTACTCCATGACTAACTCTCTACAAAGAAAAGAATATAAAAGTATAAATAAACTTCTTTCAGAGCTGTACAACCTATAAGTCCACTAAGAGTACAAAAAAGAAGGATAAAATAAGAATAGGGTTTCCCGGTACAAGGAAAAGATGAGGACTGAGATGCAATCTTGAAAGAGGAGCAAAATATTGACCTCTGATGTGGGATCCAGGGATAAAGAAGTTTTATGGAGTTTCAGTTATAAATTTATACCAATCTTCATTATAAGGAACATCTTTAGAGCCACACATTAAAAATAAACCTTATTAGCTTAAAAATAGTAGCTGATATTCTGCTCTGATTATTAGCTTAGAACTCTGTGCTGGTCATTCCATTTAGAGTTTAGCTCCTGTCACTGGACCGCCCCCCTCCCCAGTTCAAAATAAGAGGTCTCTCTCTTCAAACTCCATGGTATTTAGTGTAAGTTGTATGTACCCTGGACAGTACTCCACATTGGGGAAATCAAGAGGAATTTACTTCTATAGAATGGTATTGGAGGCATTGGGGAATTCTGCTCTCATCTCTCTCTCTCTCTCTCTCTCTCTCTCTGTGGTTGGTACACAAATACAGTGCTAAGGTCTGAAGTATATGCTGAAGATATGGCATTTTCACAGGTTATAATTTTTCCTGACCTGTATTATCTGTGTGGTCCTGGTTAGCTGAGTTGGTAATGCAACATTAATGAGGTTAAGTCCTTGGAGTTAATCTCTACATGGACAAGTTAACATCAATTGTCTTAATAATATTATAAGTTTACCCTTGTTCAAGGATTAGCAAAAAAGAGAGTGATAAACATATTTAAGACATGACTTCTGACTTCACAAATATCATGTCCAGTGTGGAGAGATCCATAAAAAATTAACAGTATAAGAATTATCAGGAGATTCTGGTCCAGATAGCAGAGTAAGTAGACACTGTGCTTGCCTCCTCTCACAGCCACATAAAAATTACAACTAAACTACAGAACAACCATTATGGAAAATCACCTGAAGGCTAGATGAACAGAAATCCTACAATTAAGGACATACAGAAGATGCCATCTCAAGACTGATAGGAAGAATAGAGATTCAAAAGGGGCTGATCCACACCACATGTGGTGGTTAAAAATTGAGAAGGGTATCTTGGCTGTGGAGGTACCTTTGGAGGTACCATTGATGATAAAAGAAGTCCAGTCCCATGCCAGACTCCCCAGACCAGGGTTCTTACGTCTAGAAGAGAAGTCCTTATAAAACCTGGATGTGAAAATCAGTTAAGATTGTGGCTGGGTGAGACAGAGGGCTGCTGAAGCCCCAGGTGTTCCTTTAAAAAAAACAGTGCATGGACTTACCCACTGATAGATTTACTCTGAGCTCCAGAACTAGGGCAGTAGCTCAAAAGGTGCCAAGGACATATGGGGAGAAACTGAATTGTCTGGCTTTAGGGTGAGGGCTAGAGTGGCAGCTTTCTCCCAGACAAAAGTCCTGGCAAAGGCCACTGTTCCTTTATTGAGTCCTCCCCAACTCACCTTGCAGATGCAGGTAGCCATCATATCTGAGTCTCTCTCAACCTACCTAACACTGCTTGCCCTTCCCTGGTAGTTACAAAATAGTTATTGGGATGCAAAGTATAGTATGGCGAATATAGTCAATAATATTGTAATAACTATGTATGTGTCTTATGGGTACTAGAATTTTGGGGACGATCATCTCATAAGTTATATCAATGTCTAATCACTACATTGTACTCCTGAAATTAATATAATATATGCCAATTGTAATTGAAAAATAAAAATATGTATATATTAAGAAAAAATTAAAACATAAAAGGTTATCATAAGGCAGAATATTTGTTCAGTTAAAGATATTTACTAAATGAATATGTACCAGTCATTCTGCTAAGTTCTGGAGATTTAAAGATGGGTAAGACATGGTCTTTCCCTTCAAAATGTTCATAGTTGAGTAAGAAATTCAGAGACATAAATGGAAAAACTTAATCTATGACAGTGAGTGTATTGTGAAAGCAATTCCTGTGATGACATGGTAGTCCAGATTTGCATTTTTATACATCATTTTGGTAGTAGAGTAGAGAATATATTTTAATAGGGGAATCCTACATTCAAGCAGATCAGTTAATTAGTGTTTTAAATGAGAGAGGGAGAGAAAGAGAGAGAGAGAGAGAGAGAGAGAGAGAGAGAGAGAGAGAGAGAGAGAGAGAGAGGAGAGAAGAGAAGAGAAGAGAAGAGAAGAGAGAAGAGAAGAGAAGAGAAGAGAAGAGAGAGGAGAGGAGAGGAGGAGGAGAGGAGAGAAGAGAAAAGAAGAGAAGAGAAGAGGAGAGGAGAGGGAGAGAGAGGAGAGGGAGAGAATATCAAATGAAAGAGAAGATGGTATCTAGAATTATTTGTGTCCTGTAACTGGATAGATGGTTAAGTGGAATATATAAAAAGGTCAGGGAGTAATGATGAGTTCTGTTTTTGGACATTATTTATTTTGAAGTGTCTGGGAGACATTCTAATGGAAAATATCAGATGGAAGCTTGACATATAGGTTTAATATCTGAGGAGAGGCCATGCCTGGACACAGAGACATGACAATCATCAAAATATGGCTGGTAATTGAAGCCATGAAAGTGAATACTGTTACTCAGCACCAGGATGGTGAATAAAAATAAGGTGCACACCTTGGAACAACAAACATTTAAAGGATGTGCAGATATGAAAGAAACTATAAAAGAGACTCAGTATGAAAAAATTATAGTTAAGAGGAGAATCAAGAAAAAGTTGTGGTTAAGAAGCCAAGTAAAAGGAACATTTCAAAAAGATGGAAGTGGTCAGACTGTGTCCATTACAGGAGAGAAGTGCTGCATGATTTAGCAGCCCGGTGGTCACTTGTCACCTTTGCTAAAACAGTTTCAGTGAGGTTGTGAGAGAATGGTCAATGCATGCTACCTTGGAGAGCATTGAAGAATGAATATAAAGTAAACATGTAAACAACTATTGTGAATCTATTTAAGATGAGAAGGAAGGTGATAAAGAGATAACATAAGATGCGTAGAAAAGGTAAGGGTTATTTGGGGGACTGGAGAGACTTGTTGACAAAAATATTCCTGAGAGTGGGTAAGGTCATGATAATCTAGTAGTAAAAGGGATAAAATAATGAGAAATAAAAGGAATTGAAATGACATGGATGGACTTATACAGAAAAAGATAAATACCATATGATTTCACTTATATGCGAAATCTAAGAAACAAAAGGAACAAACTATTCAAAAACAGACTAAAAAATATAGAGGACAATCTGGTGACAGCCAGAGGGGAGGGGTTAGGGGCCTGGGAGAAAGGGGTGAAAGGTTAAAGAAATACAAATTAGTAGTTGATAGATGGTCACAGGGATGGGGAGCACGGTATAGAGAATGCAGTTAGCATTAATGTAATGGCTAGGTTTAGAGCCAGAGGAAAGAAAGAGCAATCAGGAGGATAATTTGTAAACTATACAAATGTATCACATACTGCATACTTGAAACTAATAAACTAAAATTAAAAAAAAAGAAAAAGAAATTGAAGGCACAGGTATTCATCTTGAGCAACAGAAAAGGCAGCAGTGCTGGGAAGTAAGAGAGGTGTAACTGTAGATAAGATTGTGTGCATTGGGAGGAGGCAATGGATGGAACTGAGTTACTTCTCACCCAATAACCTACAATTTCTTTGTAACTTAAGAAGTAAGACCCTTTGCTGAGAAATATGGGGGATTGGAGAATAGGAGAGAGGAAGCTTTGCAGAGTTGTGAGAGTGCCGAATGATACCATGGGAATAGGAGAAGATACTAATGAGAGGTGAGTAAAAAGAGGCTGGAGCAAAAATAGTCTTAGACTGGAGATCATAAATGTCTAGTCTGGGCATTCCAAATAGATCCTGATATTTTTAATTGTACATTCAGCAGTTTGTACGGCAAAAAAGAAAATGAATTGCGAACTTGATCTGCGATTAAGACTTTGCCAGGCCGGTGCAGCAAAAGAGTGGTGAACAAGGAAGTTGTTTTTGTGTGAGAATAGTTAAGTTGATCATTTAATCTGGCTGGGTAGAGGAGGAAGTAAGTTGAGAAAGAGTGCAAGGTCAGACCAGAGGAAATGGAGAGCCTTAGAAATTTAAGGTCTCTGGGAGTGTATGGTGCAAACTAATACAGTGAAATTTGCAGCAAGACTTAGTGATTATAATATTAAAGAAATCACTTGAGTCAGAAATTGATGAAGCTTGTCAGAATATGAATTTCAAAAGCTTAGAAGAGAGTGCTTCCTTGGAATAAGAAAGAAATGAATTGACTCAGGTTGTCAGGAGAGGTGAATGCTGTGAGTTGCTGATCTGAAAGGGCTTTGATAAAGTGCAAAACATACCTTTTAATAACATTCCACATGTTTCATAAATGAAATTATATTTGACTCCTCAAACAGTCTCTGAAACTGGTCAATTCCATATCTGACTTGAAATTCTAATGTTCCTGCCATACCAAGTACAGAGTTTACTTTGTATTACCTCAACTGTTACAGTAGTAGAGTGACTAGCAATCTTGTTTGCCCTGGACCATCATGGTTTTAGCACTAAAAATCCTATTTCCCAGGAATCTTTCAGCTGGGCAAACCTGGAATGTTGATCACACTACAAAATCCCAACTAATTTGGACTTCCTGTCTCTGTTTTTCCATCTTTCCAATCCATATTCCACACTGTTGCCAGAGTGATCTTTCTAAAACACAATTGTGGCCATATCACATCTATTCCCAGAATCCTTCCACATTCCTTATAAAACCTTCCATGATCTGGTTGTGTCTACCTTTTTAGTCTCTTTTTCCTTCTATTACCTTCTCTCTCTTTTACCTTACATTCCACATTCCCCACCATTTCACCCTGTTCTCCACCTGGGCTAGAACACTTGTTATTACTTTCTATAGGTCATTTATTTTTATACTTTGGGACTTTGGATGATCTTAATTCACCTCGAGAATTCCTTTCCCTTCCTTTCTTCTCCTATACCCTATCCACCCCACAACTACTTATTGAAAATAAATTTATACTTCAACATGTGCTTACAATCCTCCTTTTCTGTGCAAGAACATTTCTACTTTCACAGAAACTTCTTAGTTATCTTTTTCATGTCACATTAAATAATTCCATTATGGTTAGTTATTATTATCACTATCTCTCCTAAATAACAATAAACTTCTTAAGGACAATAATCATGTATTATTCTTCACTGAAATTTCCCACCCCATTCCACTGTCCCCAGGGATTAGAATATTATATATACACATAGAAGAATGTTCATTTGCTGAATGAACTCATAAATTGCTAATTTATTTATTTTTAAAATTTATTTATTTAAATTAGTTTCAAGTATACAGTCCATTGGTTAGGCATATATATAGTTCATATAAAGGATCTCCCCAATTGCTCCTTCCCTCCTCTGCCCCTCCACCTAGCCATCATATTAATGCTAACTGCATTCTCTCTGTAGTGCTCCCCATCCCCATGACCAACTATCAACTACTAATTTGTACTTCTTTAACCCTTCACTCCATTCTCTCAGCCTCCAACCCCTCTCCTCTCTGTCCACCACCAAATTGTCCATTATATTTGTGAGTCTGTTTTTGATTAGTTTATTCTTTTTGTTCCTTAGATTCCGCATATAAGTGAAATCAAATGGTATTTATTTTTCTCTGTCTGACTGATTTCACTCAGCATAATAACCTCAAGGTCCATCCATATAATTGCAAATGGTAGCATTTCTTTTTTTTAATGGCTAATATTCCATTGTATATATGAACCATAATTTTTTTTATCCAATCGTATGTTGATGGGCACTTAGTTTGCTTCCATATCTTGGCTATTGTAAATTGTGCTGCCATAAATATTGGAGTGCATAGATATTTATGAATTATTAGTTTGGTTTTCTTTGGATAAATACCCAGAAGTGCAATTGCTGGGTCAAAAGGTATACCTATTTTTATTTTTTTTGAAAAAACTCCAGACTGTTTTCCATAGCAGCTGTACCAATTTGCAATCCCACCAACAATGTATCAGGGTTCCTCTTTCTCCGCATCCTCACCAACACTTGTTTTTTTGATTTATTGATGTTAGCCATTCTGATAGGTGTGAGGTGATATCTTGTGTGATTTTAGTGTGCATTTCTCTGAAGGTTAGTGACCTTGAACATCTTTTCATATGTCTATTAGCCATCCATATTTCCTCTTTGGAGAAGTATCTGTTCTGCCTATTTTTTAATTGGATTTTTTTTTCTTGTTGTTGTTGTTGAATTGTATACATTCTTTATAATTTTGGATATTAACTCTTTATCAGATGTATCATTAGCAAATATCTTCTCCCAAATAGTCAATTGTCTTTTTGTTTTGTTGATGGTTTCCTTTCCTGTACAAAAACTTTTTAGTTTGATATAGTCCCATTTGTCTATTTTTTCTTAATATGTGCTTTCTTAAAGAGATGGGCCTTGACCACAGTTTTGAAGAGTTACTAGGATATAATAAATACAATAGTGTATAATTCAGACATAGTAAACTTTATCTTTTCCCCATCCACTATATCTGTTTTTCTTTCCGACCCTGTACCTACAGGGACCAGTAAAAGAATGCAGATGGCTTGACACATGTGCCATATTCTCTGATTCAAAGTGCTCTATCTCTAAGAATTTAATAGAAGTAACCTGATATGTTATAAATATCATTGAGTAAAAGGCCTATAAACCTCACTTTTGGTCTTAGTTCCATCATATTATAATCCTGTGACTGAATAGGGTACTGAATTATTCTTGAATACATCTTCTGTCAGGTAAACACTATGATAAGAGTATTAGTGGTATTTATCCCACTTACCTCACAGTGATGATGCTGTGCTAACATGATTATTTCTTATCATCTATGCCATTTACCTTAGTTATTGTCATGTAATAATTGTGATATTGAAGATTTTAAAATTATTTCCCCCACCAGACCAGAAGCTTCACAAAGACAAAAATTACGGTGGGTGATTCTGTATTCTCCACAGAACTTAGCACAGAGTTCATAGGATGATGCTTATTAAATATATGTTGATTGACTGATGGCCTTTAAGGCAGCCAGAGTCCTCAAAAAGCCATGGAGAAAAGTAAACAGACTTATTTTCCCTTTATGCTTACTTTCCATCTGTGGAGAGTTTTGGGGACTACAAATGCAGACTCCTAATTCTCATTCCAGGTCTGATGCATAGGTGGGCAGGAAGTCATTTGCTGATGAGATGAGGAAGGTGTTCCTTTCACGGAATAACAACCAGCAACAATAAGGGGTTGAGAGGCTTTTGGAAACATTAAAAAGACTACCCTCTTCCAGAGTTTCTGATAATAGTTTTGATGGTACTCTTAGATCTTGGGCTGTTGTTGGTTTCTACCCATAGAATATGACTGACCACCTGTGATTTCTAAATTGATTATTTTATACTTTTTTCAGGCTTCCACAGGCATGACTTTTATGAGGTGAAAAAAGTAGGTGTATGGAATATTGATAATAATAGCCTGATTAGAAGATAAATTTTAGGAAAATAGCAAGCAGTGGAAATGCATTAGTTGACATATCGAGGTTTGCATTTTTTCATAAAGCTTCCAAATAAGGACTTTAAACTACTGTGTATTCAATTCAATCCAATTATACTACTTTTCTTTGAGTGTTTACTAAATAGTAGCATATGTCTTGGCTATATGGTGATGAACAGATTTTGTTATGGTACCAATGGAGCTAACAGCATAGTTGGTGAAATAGTAAATAAACACATAAACAAATCTCTAAATTTCAAATATTGATACTATGAAGAGAAAGAAAAGAGAATATAAGAGTATATAGTGATATGTAAGACTGCCTAGATAGCACTGGCAGTGACAATCTGACCTTCAAACTGATATTAAATCAAATCACACAAGTAAAGATCTAAAGGAAAAGGATTCATGATAGAGGGAACAACATGTGCAGAGGACTTAGTAAATAAAAAAGCTTTGCTTATTCTAAAAAAAGAAAGCTTCTCAGTGTATTTAAAACATAAGATGATAAAGAGAATGGCATGAGCTAATACCAGGGCAGAAGAGCCATATTAGTTGTGACCTTTAAGCCACAGTGAGAAATTTGGCCTTACTGCAATAGAAAACCAGCAAAGGATTTTAGATGAGAGAATGACATAAAATTTCAAAGAAATATCACTTGGGCCACAGTGTGAAAAAGGTAAGAAGTGGTCAAGAAATTACATAGTCCCCACCATCAAGGAGTACAAAATCTAATTAAAGAGAAAAAGTATGTTAATATAATTTCAATAAGTGCGGTAAGTGTCATGACAAAGATAAGGGAGTGTTGAAACAAACATGGGTTCCAAATCTAATATACCATCTTTACACTACTCAGGTTTTGTGACTTTAGTACAACTTATTTAACTTCTCTTGTTCTCAGTTTCCTCAAATGTAATATGGAAATAATTATAGGACTTCTATGAGTATTAATGAGATAATGTGAAGAGTACATAACCTGTAAATAAATAGTAGCCCTTGATAAATGGTACCCATGATTAATGTTAACATTAGTCCCAGTACGGGAAATGAACAGGAAGGGGCAAGACAGGTGCAGGGAGTCCAGTAAGGTATCTATTAAAATAGTCAACAAGAATGATGACAGTGGCCTGCATTAGAATGGCAATAGTGGGAGCAAAAATGGATTGGAGATGGATTTGAGAGCTTTTTAGGAGAGAGAATCACTTGGTTTCTGATTGAGTAAATTTCCAGTTTTCAGCTTGAGTCTCTGGAAAGAGAGAGAGAGCCATGGCACTGACTGAGTAGGAGAACTCAGACTTAGGAGTGAGTCATCAATCTCACACCTCATACTGAGACAGGAACCAAACAAATAAAAAAACATCTAGATTGAAGAGGAGAAAGATTCACAACCAAAAATAGTCAACAGTAGAGCCAGAACCAAAGAGAGAGACAGAGACAGAGTCAGTGGCAGAGACAGGGAGATGGAACCTACTGCAACTTTAGCCCTTCCATTCAGCATTTTCTTGTTAGTGGCTTCATAGGTTGCTCTCCTTTCTTAAATTTCAGAAATGTCAGATTGTCCACACCAAGCTAAATGTTCCCTTTATAAGAGAGTTTATATTTCCTGCCTACCCAAAACAAATTTCCCCAGCCTCTCTCTACCATGGAGATTTTACATTTAATTGTCACCAAACAGATTTGGGTAAAAACCCTCTACCTCCCCTTCAGTCTGAAGAAGAAAAGGGATTTTGGAGAGCAGGCCATGCAAATCTTTAAATTCACAATAAGATTTGAATTGCAGTGGCATTACGAACCCAGAGAAAGGAGAAGTGTGAACTTGATCTTTAACTTGCTGTTCTGGCCTAATAAAGCTCTGTTATTTAACACAAACGTGTGAACAGAACATGCTCCTTTAGTTAGTGAAACTTATTACACCACTGAAGCAGAAACGAATCCCCGAGTCTGAAAATTGCAAAAGTGGAAGTGTGATTTGTGTGTGTGTGAGCTGTTCTTAGTTCTTGAAATTGAAATGTGCTTGATTAGTCTTCACTTGCTCTCTCACAGCTTTTGCTAAATAATAGGTGATATTAAAGTCAAGGTGGATCATGCTAAGCAAAATGTCAGAAAAAGTTGAGGACCATTTGATTCCACTCACATGTGGGATATAAAACTAAAGTCAACAAACAAACAAGACAAACAAACAAATAAAAACTAATGGACACAGACAACAATTTAATGGTTAACAGAGGGAAAAGGGGGAGCAGGGAGGTAGATAAAGATAAAAGGGGTCAAGTATACAGTGACAGAAGGAGATTTGACTTTGGCTGGTAAACACAATAAAATATATGGAAGATGTATTATAGAACTGCACATTTGAAACCTACATAGTTTTATTAACCAATGTTGCCAGAGGGAAGAGGGGAAGGGGGAGGTAGATGGGTAAAAGGGGTTAGATATTTGTTGATTGAAGGAAATCTAACTTTGGATGGTGAACATAAAATGCTATATATATGTGTATATATATATATATATATATATATATATACATATATATAATGTATTGTTGAATTATACATTGAAAATTATTTGATTTTATTTACCAATGTTACCTCAATAATTTTTAATAAAAAATTTTAAGAATGTGTTATTGCTAAAAAAAATGTCAAAGTGGGTAGAGAGTAGGGACTGATGACATGTGTGGGGCAAGTGTTTAGTTATATCCTGATGACCTAAGTAGAGTAATCCAAATGTTATGATAGTAAGATTCTATTGTGCTATTAGAAAGGTTCTGCCATAATGTGCCCTCCAGGTGTCACAATGAACCCCATTCTACTGAGTAGTCCATGGAGAGACAAGTGCTGTGGTAGAAATAGCATAGACTTTGAAACAAGTCAGACATAATAGTACATCTCATTGTTACCATTTTCTAGCTTTGTTACCTCAGGTAATTACTGAATCTCTCCAAACTCTAGTTTCTTCATCTGCACTGTGAACATAATAATAGTACCTACCTCTTAGGATGGTTGTGAGAATTAAATTAGATATTGCATATAAAAAAATTCCATTTCAGATTCCTGGGATACATCATCGATAGTCATACTGTGATAATTACTTCTTGTCTTTTCACCTATGAGAACCCTGCCACTCTCTTTTCTAAGTTCTAGATATATAAGTGAGATGACTGGATGACATTTTAGAACATATCACAGATAGGACAAGTAAGGAGAACAAATTATAAGGAAAGGGAAAGTGAAAGCACTCTTTAGAGTAATGGTAGCTCATAATGTTGACTCTTTTTATCTGTGAATGAATTGGGGTACTGTTTTTTTCCTTTTTTATCACATTTATATTTCCTAGAGCAGCATTTAAAAAATACAGAAAGTCATTTTGCTGCTTATAAGGAGAATATAAAAGCAGGGCACTTTTTTATTTTTATAAACACAAAACAAAACAAAACAAAATAATAACAGCAACAAAAGCCCTTTCTCTGCCTGAGGAACAACCTCATTGCTTTATTTTTTCTACTTCTAGTTATAAATGCAATAAAAAATTATGCAATATGGACTGAAGCTATGTTTGTAAAACTTGTCTTTAGGAGGACAACAAATAGTGAAGAGAAAGGTGTATATAAAGGTTAGTCATCTCGTTCTTCTATTTGAAGTCCCAGATCTCTGTTTAGTGGTTTTATAGTTTTAATGAATTCTTCTCTGGGCCTTGCTTCTTCTATCTATATTATGTGGAGGCTGAATTAAATGATTTTCAAAACTCCTCTCCAGTCTAAAATCTCACAATGGAGTTAAAGTAAAATAATGAAATTTTCATTTTTCTACCATTCCTATTTGCAGGCAGACTGCATAAATCCACAATGAGACCTGTACACAATACATAATAAAAACTACACTAAAGCATAAAATAAGATTAAGGAAGTCCAAAAATCTTTTTTCTCTTTATTATGACTCCTTTAATAGGAAAAAAAATTGTATTGTCTTAATTGTTCTCAAAAAAATAATTTTGGTGGTATGTTTTGCTGATGCCCTCCCTGACCAATGTTCACTGTGACTGTTGGAAAATCTGACATGTTCATGATATCATACCAGTACAGAATTGTCCTTTGACAGAAAATTAATGTCTTCCCTTCGAGACCACATAAATTAATATATTACTGAAGATTTTCATGTAAATTTAGAAGACAACCTAAGCCAAGAGAGAGAGATGAAGTGCATTAGAATCACCAGCTATTGTGATTGAATATTAAGGAGGTAACATTCCCAAGCCCTGAAAATCATCCAGGATACTGGCAATGCAGACTAAAGGAAACAGGGCCATTTTCTAAGTGCTGGGGTGCCAATGTGCAAAGTGGTAGACAAAGGAGAGACAAAGGGACATAATAGGTGAGGCTGATTTCTATCATCGCAATTGGGAATGAGTGAGCAGTGTTTACTTTAACCAAGGATTGAGGCAAGAACAATTTAGACACAAAAGAAACAAACTAAAATGCCACACTTTTTTTTTGTGGTGAGAATAGACTAAATGTTTCAGGATATCTTTGCCTGTAGAAGACAATTTAAGACTATCTGGGAGGGTAGTGTGGAGACAATTCCATGGTCCTCTAATTGAATTATTGGGTGACCTTAGATCAATAGTAGATTTTCTTTGAGTGTTTGCTTCTCTACTTGTAAACAGGTCCCTTCTAATAGTAATATATTCTATGTGTTTGTAAGTATGTAAATAAATCTAGGTGTTGGCTAAAGAACTGATTAATCATTATATATTTTTTTTCTTTATTTTGAACAGAGATCATAACTCCACGACTTACCTTGATGAATATACTGAAATATTCAAGATGGGTAGCAACAGTACTAGCAATGCTGAGACTTTCTGCGGTACTAATGTGACATTTCAGTATTCCCTCTATGCAACTACCTACATCCTCATATTCATTCCTGGTCTTCTGGCTAATAGTGTAGCCTTGTGGGTTCTATGCCGCTTTATCAGCAAGAAAAATAAAGCCATTATTTTCATGATCAACCTCTCTGTGGCTGACCTTGCCCACGTGCTGTCCTTGCCCCTCCGGATTTACTATTATATCAGCCATGACTGGCCTTTCCAGAGGGCCCTTTGTCTGCTGTGCTTCTACCTGAAATATCTCAACATGTATGCCAGCATTTGCTTCCTGACGTGCATCAGCCTTCAGAGGTGCTTCTTTCTCCTCAAGCCCTTCAGGGCCAGAAACTGGAAGCGTAGGTATGATGTGAGCATCAGTGCTGCCATCTGGGTCATCGTGGGAGCTGCCTGTTTGCCGTTTCCCATCCTGAGAAGCACGGGCTTAGCCAACAACACTAAGTCCTGCTTTGCTGATCTTGGTTACAAGGAAATGAATGCAGTGGCTTTAGTTGGGACGATTACAGTTGCTGAGCTGGCAGGGTTTGTGGTTCCAGTAGTCATTATTGCATGGTGTACCTGGAAAACTACCGTATCTTTGAGACAGCCATCAATGGCTTTCCAAGGAATCAGTGAGAGACAGAAAGCACTTCGAATGGTTTTCATGTGTGCGGCAGTCTTCTTCATATGCTTTACCCCCTATCATATTAACTTTATTTTTTACACCATGGTAAAGGAAACCATCATTAGCAGTTGTTCCATTGTCAAAAGCACACTGTATTTTCACCCTTTTAGTCTATGCCTTGCAAGTCTCTGCTGCCTTTTGGATCCAATTCTCTATTACTTCATGGCCTCAGAGTTTCGTGACCAACTATCCCGCCATGATAGCTCTGTGACCCGTTCCCGCCTCATGAGCAGGGAGAGTGGTTCATCAATGATTGGCTAAAAATAAAATAACTTTTCAATTACAACTTTGTTTAACTGTTTCCTTTTTTTCCCCCTAAGCCAAAAGACCAGCAAGACAATTTCTTTAATTGAATTTTGGGAACAATAGAAATAAATGTCCTCTCGTTTAATAATTGTGGTCATAGGGGTGTGATAGTGGAGACAGAGTGTGAAAAATGTGGGAGAGGAAGGGAAGATGGGATTTGCCTGTTTCCTCCTTGAAATTCAAGGCACTGTCTTATTTAAGAGACCTAGATCAAGTGTTTTCAGGTGTTTTCAACCAAATGCAAATTGATATTTTATCGTAAGCAGTTCTTCAGTAAATGTGATATTGTTAATAAGACACAATAAATAATTTTTTTCCAGTTGTAAAAGTAAATTTTATTTATGTGAAGACATTTGTTTGTGAATAAGAGTAAAAAATTCTCCAGTCTTTCTAAGAGATAAATGCACAGGACAGGGGGAATAAAGATTCAGGTAATCCATGCAAAAAATTTAGGACCACATACCTATTTGATTAGACGTGAGAATTTTTTCATTCACTGAAAATATATTGGCTGCCCTATTTCATTTTGGGTTGCCACTTTCTTAAGTACTTTCACACATAGCATTTTATTTGGCCCTTCTAATAAACTTGTAGAAACTTCCAATACAAATAAATAAATAAATAAACAAATAAATGAATGAATGAATGAATAAATAAATAAATAGAACCTCAGAGGGGTGAAACAACTTGCCTGAGGATAAACAGTGGTGGTTAAAATTTATCCTGTGTACACCATGTAAGTGTAAGTTATTCTCTCTATTTATGTTGTTGCTTTTACTAGGTTGATGCTAAACTTGACTTGAATGGTGAAGATATAGACTAAAGCTAAGCTACATGAGACCAAGACAATTTTTACACAATTTACCTGAGATTATCTGAAAAGTCTGTGGGTTGTAGGGTTGAATGTCAGGCTTTAGGCTGCATGGTATCAGTGATAAATAAATAAATTGCTTTAATACTGTCCTGATCTACAGAGTCCTGATGACCAGGGGTATAAGAGACCCAAATGGTTCATTATTTCCCCCAATATATTTTAAGACTTAATATAGGCCATACAAATCCCATAAGTAGATTAAAGAAAGAAAGCTGTAAAGCTGAGAGATGAGCATTCTGTGAAATGTAAATTATTTTGAGCTTACTCAACTTATTTCTTAAACAATACTATACATCTCTCTGAGCAAATTTGTGTTTATTAAGAAGCCCCTCTGTGAAGAGAGCTCACAGAATTGAATTAGAAACAAAAATATCACATCATGAGTGAATGAGAGAAAACTTATCTTCATTTTTTCTGGAAATTATACTCTTTGCTTCAGAGCTGTTATGGAAGATTTGAATATAAGAAATCCTCATCTTCTCAGGTTGGCATTTATAAAGCTCAATCCATCATTCTAATCATTTATGTCTGCAATGTAAATAGCAAAGACATGGTGTGCAGAGAGGAGGAAAGAATTTGTAATCCTCAAAATATACATTGGAACAGACTGACTATGGAGGAGGATGAAGGGACAACTGAAAAGGAGGAATTAAAAAAAATAAAACAAGATTTCTAAGAAGGGGTGAAGTACTATAATTATAAAGTAATGACACTATTTTGCACTTTATTAACAGGATTCTGAAGGCACTACCTAAATAGGGTTTCTAGATATGCTTAGAGATAACGACAGCATTATCAGAATAATTATATAAACAGCCTCACTCTAAGGAGTGATTTTGAAAGAAACACATTTGAAACTATACATCATGCTATGCTTGTGGGAAAAGAAGCCTCAATTCTAAATAGTCACACGTTATATTCCTTCTTTTCAAGTTGTTGACAAGAGGTAGTGCTTCAAGCACAGGATTTGCGGATTAGTGGGCAAATTAAATTATGTGCCTTTCATTTGGCCACCACTAAAGTGGAATCTTTGAGCTTTTTCTGACATGCGAGTCCCTGTTTCAGTGAGAGAGGAAAAGATAACATGAAAGCAAGCAATAGATGATTCTTGAATTTTAAAGGCTGAGAAGCCTTATATAATGACAGTGGGAAAAGCGACAATCCTTGATTTTATGAGATAACAGCTCAAGAAATCAGTGAAATAGATTGAAGGTATTATAACAAACAACAATTTGAATAGTTATCCTTATGCTTATCACAGAGGCATGATGTAAGACAAAGAGAGCAGCAAAACATTTATCCTCAAATCAGCTTTTTAAAATTCACCAAAAAACTTGACATGGTTCCTAAATCTCTGCAACACATTGGTCAAAATCCACTCAGAAATCATTCAGAATCTCATAATCTTGATGAAAGACTCTTTAACCTTCTGATAGTTTTGGTTAAAAAAAAAAGAAAAAAAATGAATTTTGAGGAATATAATAACTTTGTACACTAATTTACATGAGCTTAAATGCAGTTTATGCATGATTGGTTAAGCTGTTTACTTTTAGAAAGTTTTAAATACTAGCACATAAACTGTGCTGATATAAAATTTATCATAGATTAGATAAATTATACTTATGGAATATGTGGTCATTTCTATTAAAATATTAAGCATCATGCTCCTATGTGAAAATTTAACTCCCCTATTATAAAATTGCTAATATAAGAAAATCAGTTTTTCTTTACATTCATCTGCATATTTTTCAGGAAAATAACCCACAATAAATGTAAGATTACTGCTTATAATAGAAATTTTAAATCATATTCTTCTTTTAAGTAGTAAGTAGTTTGGCGGTCATAGTAATTCTTTAGAACTTATACTGTGCCTTTAAGTACATTACAAATGTAATATGTAATTAAAAATAAAAGTATACTATTATTCATTAAGACTCTGAGAAGTTAGGTGCTACCTCACCCTAAACTCCACCCCCTGTTAGGCAGCCCACAATCAGGAGTGAACTCAAACCCCAGAACTTCAATTTGAGAAGTGAAGAGTTTGTACTCCACATTGGGCATCCCAACATTTAAGACCGACAGTTGAGAGATGAACCCTTCAAACACCTGGCTTTGAAGAGTAACAGGGCTCATGCCCACAAGACCCGCTGGGCTGTGACAAACTGAGAAATAACTCTTAAAGGGCTCATGACATGCTTTTTCATTTGCCCCAGAATGCAGTACAGAAGCAGCCCTTCGAAAAACACCTAGAATTTACATGAAAAAATATTCATTTGCTGTATAGAGGATCAGCTAGAAAGAAGCCAGAAAGGCTGGGTCTCTGATGATGCTGAGAGTGGAGAGGCTGCTTCTTCTCTTCTTTTTCTTCCTTCACTCCCTGAGCTTTATGATCTTTATTTGAGACCAAGCATTGGCCCATTCTTCAGGCCTTTTCTGTCCTCCCTTCTTCTGTTTACTTTTCTTCTGGGCACATGCAACTTGCAACTTTTTCTTCTCCTCTTCCATGTTTCATTGATCAAAGAGAAGAGTTAACATTTTGAGGCTCCATTCTGGAGGAGGGTCATCAGTCTTTCTCTGTCTCCTATTTACTGACTAAGATTAAATACCAGTGGGACTCCTACCAAATGTAGGCACCAAGGTCCCTAGGATGGATTCATGTAAGCCCATCATTGCCCTGAAGATATAGCTCCAAGTACAATTCTCAGGAGATGCCTGTCATTACGATAAGCTCAAGCCAATGAATTTTTTTTTATATATAAGTTCCCTAGGACTACAATGAAAAACAGAGAATCATTTGTTAATTTTAAAGCAGTGGTCTGAGGCAGAGGCCTGCTTGGATATGCTCCAGGGACAGATGCTGGTAGGCACAATTTTCCTGTTTTCCCCCTACCCTGCTAAAGCTGTAGGCAGCATCTGTTTTTTTTTTCCTTCCCGCAAGTACCATTTTTATGCTCCAGTTGGTGAAAACCATCTACCGTACTCTCCTTCTGACTTGTTGAAGCTGGTAGCCACCATCTTATCCCCTTTTAATTTCTTTTTTCTCTTTTTTATTTATTTTTAATATTTTTTCACTTTTTTTTATTTTTGGAAGAGGAGCTTATACATACATCTGGTGCCCCTATTTTTATATCTGGTGATCTAATTTTTGAGGTTGATACCCAGGGAATGCCCCTTAATTGTCTTGCTCTGGAAGCCAGGGAAGCTTCTAATACTGAGTCCCATGGGATTATAACAATCAGAGAAACAGTTTTTGGCAGACTACCACTCTCGGCACTGTAAAGAGAGCAAACTGAAACATACCCTCATATTTCTGAGAAAGACACCCATTTGCTTATCCAGGATCTTTGGCCTGAGGATTAGGCTTATGGTGTGGCACACTTATAGGGGTCTGTGGAAGTGCTTTCATGGAATGGAAGCCTGTGAATGCAATCTTTGCATTCTCCCTTTGCCTTACTCCAGCTCACTGGGATCTTCCAGAAAGTAGCCTATACCCTCTGGTTTCCTGATTTTTGAAGCAGCTGCCAGGGGACACCTCTTTATTGCCTGGCTCTGTTGGTTAGTAGGGCTTACACTTGTGGGTCTCTTAGGATAGTAATCGGTAGAAAGAGTTGTTAAATAGCTACCACACCCAGGTCTCAACAAAAGGTTACAAACCAAGCAGTTCAGTCTTTCTGTGAAAGAGGCCTAATTTGCTAGTCACCATTGCTGCAGCCTGAGCAGGTGACTTCTAATTAAACACCAAACTAAAGGCTGACTGTTAACCTTTCCTGAGGCTTCAGAGGGTGGGAACTACTTTAATCTTCTTCTGCCACATGCTAGAACAACAGCGTCCCTCAGAGCAGAGCCCTGATATGTGACTGGTGCTCCAGTTTTTATGTCTGATGCCTTGGTTTTATGTAGCTTCCACCTAGGGGATATTCCTTGGTCTCCTGGCTCTGGTGGCGAGGGTAGTTTGTGTCCCTGGGTTCCATGAAACTGTAACAATTGTAGAAACAGTTCTTGGAATGGTACCACCCCTGGGGCACTGTACAGACAATAGACCGAAATTTACACCAAGACTTTCTGTGAAAGTGACCTACTTACTTATCCTGGAGTTTCAACTCTAAGGGCAAGCTGAGGTTTGGCATACATCTAGGGGCTATAGAGGTGTTCTCAAAGAATATAGGCTCTGAAATGCCATCTTTGTGCTCTTACTCTGCCTTGTTACAGCTCACTGTGATGACCTAGAAAGGAGTTTATACATTTATCTAGAGCTCCAAATTTTGCAACTGCCATGTAGGGGATATCACCAGAAACACCTGGCTCTGGTGGCCAGCGGAGTTTGTTTGTAGTCCCACAGGGCTATATATATTGGCATTCTTTAAAAACTGCTGCTTGACACTTTGGCTTCCAATCAGCCTGAATCTAGATTCTGACTGAGATCCTCCCCTTTGGTACACAGGGCTTGGCGCAAACTCACTACTGGAAGCTATTAATAATAAAATAGCTGCTTAAACAATCACAAAAGCTTGAGAGACAACCCAGAGCTAACACAGAGTTAAACAATAAGTTTCATCTCCACAACAAGGTCAAGCCTTCAAAAATGGGAGAGTTGGCTATTTCATTTAATGCCTAGAAACAAGCACAGAAAAGCAAGCAAAATTAAGAAACAAAGATATGTTCCAAACAAAAGAACAAAATAAAACCTCAGAAAAAAAAAAAAAAACTTTAATGAAATGGAGATAAGTAATGTACCTGATATGAAGTTTAGAGTAATAGACATAAAGATGGTCATTGAACTCAGAAGAATGGATGAATACAGTAAAAACTTCAACAAAGAGATAGAAAATATAAGAAAGGATCAAACAGAAGTTACAGAGCTAAAGAACACTTTAAATGAAGTGAAAAAAATACAGTAAAGGAATTTGACATCAGACTAGATCCAACAGAAAAAAAGGATCAGTAAACTTGGAGACACGTCAGAGGAACTATCACACAATAAGAGCAGCAAAAAGCAAAAGAATGAAAATAAATGAAGGTAGTTTATGGAATTTATAAGAAAAAATCCAGCATACTAACATTCGCATTATAGAAGTGGAAAAGGGAGAGAAAGGGGCAAAAAAGGTATTTGAAGAAACAATGGATGAAAACATCCTTAACCTGAGAGGGAGAAAAAACCCCCAACACACAGACATATAGATTTAGGAAGTCCAAAGAGTTCCAAAGAAGATGAATCCAAAGAGCCAGTCAAGGTGGTGGCTTGGTAAAATCAAGGTTCACCTCCTTCCATGATCACATCAAAATTGCAACCAAATTATAAAACAAACCACTTGTAGAACCACTTGAAGTCTAACTGATCATAACACATACTTCTGAAGTTATAAAGAAAAAGCTACATTAAGAATGGAATGAGGGATGTAGACATGAAGCAGGCTGGTCTTGCACCTATATGTGGCAGTTGAGCAGCGGAAGTGAGAGTGCAGCTGCAGACACCCCTGAAAAAACATGGGGCCTTGGCCTTACACAGCGTTCCCCAGCCCAGGGTTCCAGTCCAGAGAAGAGAAGTTCCCACAAAATATAACTGTAAAAATCAGTGAGGATTCTGGACATGTGTGTGAGATGGAAAGGACGTGAAAACCCAGATGTCTTATTAAAGGGCCTGCATACAGACCCACTTGCTCGCAGACACTCACTCTAGGCTCCAGTAGAGGGTCAGCAGCTCAGGAGGCACAAGAGACATATGGGAAAAGACTGAGCTGGGTGGTTCTGGGTCAAGGGCTGGAGGGACAGTAACCATTGGTCTTTGTTGGGTACCCCTCTGGTGCAGTTTATAGTTGGATGCCATTTTGCCTGTGTTGATTCCTTCCCCTGTGGAGTCAGTTCTGAAGCTGTGTTGGCCTGGTGAGATCTGCCCACCCCACCCAGTGCCTCCCTGATACCCTGCTTCACTCAACCTACAAATTACCCTCGTTGGCCCATTGCTGGGCAGCCAGCTCTACCCTGTTCCTTCCCTGGCCCACATATTTATTGGCAGGCAGGAAACCTCAGCTCATGTGGTAATGTGAGAAAGCCATGGCAATCTTGAGAAAGAAGAATAAAGTTGGAGGTATCATGCTACCTGATATCAAACTGTATTACAAGGCTACAGTAATCGAAACAGAATGATACTGGCATAAAAATAGATACATAAATCAGTAAAAAAGAATACAGAGTCCAGAATTAAATCCATTTCTATAAAATTATTTAATCTATGACAAAGGAAGAAATAATATAAAATAGGGTAACAATAGTCTCTTCAACAAATGGTGCTGGGAAAAGTGGACAGGTAAATGCAAGAAACAAGTGAAACTAGACCACCTTTTTATATCATGTACAAGAATAAACTCAAAATAGATTAAAGACTTAAATGTAAGATCAAAACCATAAAACTTCTAGAAGAAAACATAGACAGTAAACTCTCTGGTACTGCTATTAGTAATTTTTTTTCCTGATATATCTCTTTGGACAAGGGAAACAAAAGAAAAAAAATAAACAAATCGGACTACATCAAACTAAAAAGCTTTTGCACAGCAAAGGAAACCATCAATAAAACAAAAAGTCAACTGACTGAATGGAGGATAGTATTTGCCTATGATACACCTGACAGGGATTAATATCTAAAATTTATAAAGAACTCATACAGCTCAACAACAAAAGAACACACAATCCAATTAAAAAATGGGCAGAAGACCTGAATAGGTATTTCTCCAAAGAGGACATACAGATGGCCAACAGACCTATTGAAAAGGTGCTCAACATCACTAATCATCAGAAAAATGCAAATTAAAATCTCAACGAGATATAATTTCACACCTAT
The DNA here is from genome assembly GCA_003508835.1 of Eonycteris spelaea. Lineage (NCBI taxonomy): Eukaryota > Metazoa > Chordata > Mammalia > Chiroptera > Pteropodidae > Eonycteris > Eonycteris spelaea. The sequence continues at coordinate 16,312 of PUFA01000912.1, read as the reverse complement.
CAGAATGGCTATCATCAATAAAAAGAACAACAAGTGTTGGCGAGGATGTGGAGAAAAGGGAACTCTCATACACTGTTGGTGGGATTGCAAATTGGTACAGTCACTATGGAAAAGAGTTTGTAAAGATCTATGTACCCCTACATTCACAGCAGAGCTATTCACAATTTCCAAGATACAGAGGCAACCTAAGTGTTCATTAATAGAAGATTGGATGGAGAAGTAATGGCACATATATACAATGGAATATTACTTAGCCATAAAAATGAAATCTTACCATTTGCAATGACATAGGTGGACTTAAAGGATATTATGTTAATTGAAATAAGTCAGAAAGATAAATGTCATATTATCTCACTTATATGTGGAATCTAAAGAATAAAACAAAAATAGACACATAGATAAAGAGAATAAACCAATGGTTGCTAGATGGAGGGGGGTTGGGGAACTGGGTGACAAAGGTGAAGAGATTAATAAGTACACTTGGTAGTTACAAAATAGTCATGGGGATGTAAAATACAGCATAGGGAATATAGTCAATAATATTGTAATAGCCATGTACAGTGCCAGGTGGATACTAGACTTATCTATGGGATCACTTTGTAAATGATATAAATGTGTAACTACTATGTTATACACCTGAAACTAATATAAAATAATACTGAATGCCAACTGTAATTGAAAAATAAAAAATTAATTTAAAAATTAGTTGAAATGGATATTCTGTTAAAAAATTTCAACAAATTAAATAAGAATGGAAAACTGAACCCATTGTCTGTATAAGAAATTAGGAGTATTAACACATCTCCAACAAAGGCAACTATACAACTGCAGTGTTTCTAATTTTCAATGGTATATAATTTCCCTTTTTTATAATTTCTCCTAAAATATATAAACAGAGGTAAGTGTCTAAAGTCATTTTGTAATACAATCATAGTTCTTATTAAGATAAACACATAAAAATAACAACATTATTTATAAATCTAGACTGAAAGCTAAATAAAATACTGGCAAAAAAAAAGCTCGTTAATGCATTCAAAACCTATACTACTAGTTTTAAGAAGGAATTCCATAGCATAATTTACTTAATCATACTTTAAAAACAGTATCAGGAATAGAAGAAAAAAGCAACATAACTTCTTTTTTGTTGTTATAAGCACACCTAACAAAACCAATTCTTTCTTTCTGATCCCCTGAATTGAAAACAAAACTAACTTTAATAGGAAAACCTGAATACATGTCAAATTGTGAGGGAAAGGCCAATAAAGCAAACTGAATCATCTCATTGTTTTAACTTGTTATTATCAAATGGCCCAAGAAAAAATCATATATATGCAATTTGACTATCACCATTTGATCAGAACTGAGATACAATGATGAGTTTGACAATTAAGCCCCAGAAAAGTTGACCTTTTGAATGTATTTAGCCATTTGGCAACCTAAAGATACTTGCTCCATGGTAGATAGTAAATTCAGTTTGCAAAATACATGGTCAGTCTCACCCAGGCTTTTAATAGAAGAAAGATTTGCTAATAGTCATTATTAAGAGTCTCTGTTTAGGCTCAATGGCAAGATAGTTATGTATATAGACATAGGCACAATAAAGATAAGGCATTAAAACACCATCCAACACTGCATTTTTGGGACATTTGGCAACATTTTAAAATGAAGTACCATGCCTTCAGGAAGGGTAACTATAAAGACTTTCATAATACAATTAATTAGTGGGCCACCAAGTCCTCATTTCACTACATTTAAAAATACTTCACTTTTTGCTACTCAAATTATATGAAGTATTTGAAGCAGAGAAATTTAACCTTTGCTTTTCTTTGGAAAATCAAACTTACGTTAAACAAGTATTACTGAGCTTATTTCTTTGTCATATGCAAGCCATGGTAATGAATCAGTAGTTACTGATACACGATGAGGTTACATTTGGATTTTTTTCTTATATCTGAAGATGCCATGGACACAGATTACTTCTAACCACAGACCAAAAAATGGTGGCCAAATCATAGGAGAGGCACCTCAGAATAATGATAAATTTTAAAAAGATATAAAAAGAGAGGGAGAAGGAGCAGGAGAGTCTAAGAAGAAATCAGTCTTAGATTTACCTTGTTTTTTTTTTTCTGGCTTCTACAACCTTTAGAGTTTTAGTTCCCAAGTATAGGTGCACAGAGGCTGCCTTACTTGTTTTTGCTCTCTTGACAATCTTTGTACTATCATTCTTATTCACTCACTCAATCATCATACTAAAGTAGAAGCATGGATTTGGAGTAAAACAGATTGGCTCCAAGTCCTGATTTTTCCACTTACTGGCTGTTTGACTTTGAGCAAGTCATTTTAGCTCATTTAACTGGGATTCCATGAGCCTCCGTTTTCTCACACATAAAGAAAAGCTACCAATATTTGTCTCCAAAGACTTTTGTGAAAATTAAATAAATAATGGCTATGGAAGGGCTTTTCTACATTAACATAGTTTTATTGTTCATTCTATTTATTGATAGCATAATAAGTTAAAGACACCTTTCTAATTGTTTAGGGCATAAAGTGGAATAAGATAATCTCTGTCTTTGGAAGACTTCTCTAAGATCTCAGTATTCTTTATCTTACATTCTCCAAAACACACGGACTTATCAAAACTTACCTAGTCTATGTTCTGTTCCCTCAGGATCATCATTTTAGTTATTCAATATGATAAAATAATCTATGATAATGTGTCTATGCTTCCTCAGAGCATCATAGGTTACCCCTTAGGATATATGGATATTTAAACTAGAGTTCTTGGAGACTATGTGGCAAACAAAAAATGATTGATAGTGGAAATTTTAAGTGCTCCACCTACATGAAGTTCAGTTTTCTGTAAGCCACATGTGGAAGTAGTTTTATACTCAAATGTGTGGGAAACTAGTCTTGCTAATATTTTAGTGTAATGAAAAAGATGATTTCCTTTTGGAAAAGCAGTTTTGCAAAATGTATCAAATTTTTTTAAAAAAATTTATACACTTTGACTTAATTACACTTTGAGGAATCTCTTAGTGAATTAAATTCGATAAAAAATGTTTTTGACAAACAAATTCATTCTGGTGCTATTTATAATGACAAGAGTGTTTGCATAAACTGTGTGTTTATCTGGCATAATGTTAGAGAGCCATTGAAATTATTTTATGAAATTTTGATGATGTAAGAAAACATTTATGTTATAATGTTGATTAAAATAAAGTACAAAATTAGATTTGGTTTGAATATACAAAGTTATATATACAATATGAGTCAACTAAATAAAATAGACTCATATTTTAAAAATATATTTAAAAAGTCAGGTATTTACATATTTGTTTAACAGATCTCTATTGACCACTTACTCTCTGTTAGGTGCTTTCTAGACACTAGGTATATACAATTGAACAGATAAAATTAGTCTCAGCCTTTGTGGAGTAAGAAGTATAGAAAAAAGCTAGTTATTAATTGTATGAAGTACAATAAAAAACAAATGAATTATGTGAAATAAAATGCCTAGAGAAAACTAATTTAAGATTAGATGGTCGATGAAAGTTTAGATGAAGTGATATTTATGTTGAGAGTTAAATAATTTGAATAGGGCACCCATCAAACAAAACAGAAACAGAGTTGTAGAAACAGAGAACAAACTGATGGTTGCCAGATGGCAGGAGAGTTGTAGGGTAGGTGAAAAAGGAGAAGGGATCAAGAAGTACAAATTGGTAATTACAAAATAGTTATGGGGATGTAAGCTACAACATAGGGAATGTAGTCAATAATATTGCAATAACTATGTATAGTGCCAGGTGATTACTAGACTAATCAGGGAATAATTTTGTAAATTATGTAACTATCTAACTACTTTGATGTACTTCTGAAACAAATATAAAATACTATTGAATATCAACTATAATTTAAAAATTAAAAAAATAGAAAATTCAAAATAAATAAATAAATTTATTGATTTCTTATTTAAAAATAATTTTATGGCAGATAGTAGTCAGCTATAGAAAAATGGAATGTGAAAAATTTAAGAGAAACATATGAGCAAAATAATGCATGGTCTTATAGTAATGATAAAAAATACTTTTTAAAAAAAATTCAGAGTTTTATTGTATTACACTAAAAGAACAGCAGGATGGTTACACAATTTTCTCTCATTCAGTTTTATAAATTTAAAGTACTTGCAAATTCTTAAGAATGCCTTTACCACAAGATTAGAACAGTAAGTATAATAATTTCTTAATAAGTAACGTCTTATAAATTAAAACACATTTAAAATAGTTTTAAATGCCCTCTACATAAGTAAGTAGGTGTGTTTTTATATAATGTTCATTTATGCTTAAGAATTAAAGCCAGTATATTACTCTGATGGAAATCTCTCATTCATGCAATATACAGGGATAATATTCAAGTCAAAGGAAAAATTCCCACTCTTATTTTTTAATGTATCCTTATATAATTATCTATGTGATGAGGAAATCCATGAAGTTTCCCACAGATTAGAAATATATTTTATTTCATCAAAAGCACTTGTTATCTACAGCTAATTTATAATTATATGGTATTTCAATAAAAAATGAGCTCTACATGTTCCTATAAACAAAAGCTTCTAGTGGACTAAGGACAGTCAATAATTAATGCAACCATTCAAGGAATTATGGATGTTCCTTAAGGAGTGCAAGTTCAAACCTGTCAATACCATATGTAACATTTTTATGTTAATTTATCCACAATGCCATTTAAATTCTTTATCCTAGTATAACATGTGAAAAGTCTTTCCACAAGCAAAAACTCTAGAAACATTTAAAAACTGAGTAATTTTTTAAAGTAACTGATCAGATTCCATAGACTACTCTTAGAAACAGGATCTTATTGGATAAAATCCCTTCATTTGGTGGCTTTTCACATGCACTTAACCAGACCATTTCCTCTGTGTGTTTTTTTAAGAGCTCACTAAAACATAGATCATACCCTGTAGGTAGTAAAGTAATTTTAGAAGCTAAAAAGCTAATTTGCACCATCCTTCCTTCTGACAATATGTTAGAATATTGTCATCCATGATGGTTGTAGGGTCATTGAGTCCTGGTCCACTCATCACTGGTCTATTCATATACCTCCAAAGATGATATGTCAAGAGGGGTATATCATATTTGAGACCCAATGTAAGTCACTCTGCTACACAAAGAAACATGACACAGAAGAAAACATAGATGAGGTACTCCAGAAGGACAAGAGGACTGAAAGTATTACATTGATCTATAGGATTCTTGTAATCAGTCTTCAGCCCATCAAATGTTATAATGTGCCAAATGGTGAAGAAGATGAGAGTGTTGGTGAGCAACAATACCAACATGTAGCAGAGGGCTGCCAATGTGAATGTCATGGCCAGGAGGAGGAGCAGAGATGAACATCAGTGCCAACAGAGAAAGTCGGTGCAGGGCCCTCTGGGTAAAACCATTCACTTCATCCAGCCACAGCCAAGACTGACACTGATGCTGTTGCACCGCCAGGGTGCCCACCCCCCTCCTCCGAAAAGACTGGTTTTAAAAGGAATAGTAATCCATAAAATGACCAAAACTTCCATTACATAAAAATAATTTTAAAATTATATCAAACTACATAAAAAGTAAAGTAAAAAGGCAGGTACCAAAGGGGAGGAAACTATTTACAATATGTGCAATAAAACAGTTAACAGCCTTAAAAAACAAAGAGTTATAAGCGAATAAGACAAAAGATGATCATCCCAATGAAAAATAAAGAATATAAACTGGTGATACACTAAGGAAAAATACAATTTTGGATATTAACCCCTTATCAGATGTATTATTTTGCAAATATCTTATCTTATTTGGTTGGTGGCCTTTGTTTTGTTGGTGTTTTTCTTTGTGCAGAAACTTTTTTAGTTTGATATAGGCTTCATTCATTTATTTTTGCTTTTGCTATCCTTGACTTTGTGGTCAAACTCATAAAACATTTTCTAAGGCTAAGGTGTGGGCCCCAGGTCTGGCTATGATCCAAGCTTGCAGCTAAGAATGGATCCCAGATTTAGAATGTTACATTACTGTAGTAGGGTACTGTGCCTAACATATGTGAGCATGATTCTGCTTATTGTATCACACATGTGTGGCAGAATGCCACTATTGTTTCTTGGACATATATAAAGCCCTGTGGTCACTGATGGAGCAGAAGCACACTTCTCACAATAAAGTGGTTGCCTGCCATTTCATTCACATCTCAGTCCCTCGTGGGTGTCTCACTGCCAAAACCTTCTCTTTTTCGATCATCTCGGCACTGACACATGGAGTAGCTGACAGGATGAGGTGAGTACAGCCCCCAGCACTTCAGAGACAGTCCCTGGGTGGAAGATACCTGGGTGGCTCTCCGCCTCTTAGTGGTAATCCCGTGGCCATATGTCTTGCTATGTAGATGCCACCAGAGGATTGGGATTGGAGTGAAGCTGCATCCAGAGGATGTCCGGAAAGCCCTAGAGATGTTGGAGCCAAATGTCTGACTGCTCACCAGGAGGCAGCGGGTCAGGTGGCCTGATATTCTTGGCAGTGCTACAGCAAGCCATCCTAGAGTTTTAGGACCAGGCTCTGCAGGTGTAGCAACTATAACATCAGGAAGATGCTCTGGAAAGACGACTGGCAGCAGCGGAATGCATGCTGCGGAGCTGCCATCATCCTGGTCTGGGAGCCCACCCATGACACGCAGCCAGAGATGTGGCAGCAGGTGGAAGTGGAACAGCCATTAGCCCGGAGTGGGGTGGGGGACAAGTTGGTGGCACTCCCAGGCTACTTTATCCAGTACACCCCCACCAGACTCCTGGACCTGACAGAACAGGTATGGCAGAGAGCGAGGGTGGCTGCTGTGGCTATGGGATTAACCGGGCAAATGGACTGAATATCTACAGAAGAGATGGCTCAGCTGGTCTCCATAACAGTGATATGGTCCCTCTGGCACCTTCTGTGTATGGCACAGGGCACAGGTAATTACTCCCTAATTAATTGGCTCACGTCTGTTGCACTAACACTGTGGGGCTGACCTGGGGGAGCTGCCAGAGAAAGTGAGCAGATGGGCCATGTACTTAGATCTGCTCCAGATAATTCGGGAAATGGCATGAAAAGATGATGTTTCACACCAGTATACTCGCCCCGATGAAGAAGTATTACAACTCCTATGAAGGATTCGATTTTGACTTCTGGCTCTGCTGGTACTTTTGGCACCATGGTGGCACTGCTGGCCCTTCATGTGGATAGGCAGATCCACAAGGTGACTTCTGCTATGGCCAGGTTGGGGGACGTGGAAGTGAAAAGCAAGAAGCATTCCATGTAAATGTGCCCAGAACCGCCCCCTGCATTCCCAACTGGGCCAATGCACAGATGTAGGCATGGCTGAAAGAGGGAGCAGAGCAGCTTTCAGCTCATTCATCTATGAAAGTGAACTGCAGGCAGATGTGGTTTAATCTCCTCTCAGCAGGGGTCACTGCAAGAAAAGATTGAGCAGCAACATAAGAAGAGCTGCTGGCGCTGTGGAATCAGCTGCACCCTGACCAGCAATTCACTCTTATTCTTGGGAAGCCACAAACCCATGAGGTACAGCTGGCCAATTATCTCAAGGTTAGGGATTCTGCCATGACACCTGGTTGGTGGGGGAGCGGTTGACCCAAGGCTGCATGTGGAATTGGCTATATATTAGTCACCCTGCAATGTACAGAGGGTATTAACTCTAGTGCACACAGGTGCTGACAACACCCTGATTTATGGGAATCTGGACAAGTTTCCTGGACCCACTGCAACCATAGAAGGCAATGGGGGTTGAATCATTCGCATGCAACAGATTCCTGTGACACTGGGTATTGGCAGATTTCCTCCTTGGAGGTACCAAGTGTACACATCGCCCATACAAGAGTACATTTTAGGGACTGATGTTTTGCAAGGCTTGATTGAATACCACTGCCAGTGAATTCTGCCTTGGTATCTGGGCAGTGAAAACTATTATCCATTCTCCCGTTGGTGTTGCCCCAGGCTACCTTGGTAGTGAACACAAAACAGTATTGCCTGCCTGGTGGCCATGAGGAAATGGAGCTCATGACTTCATCATGGAGCTGGAAGAAGCCAGTGTTATTTGTCCTGCTCATAGCCTGTACAACTCCCCTATGTTTGCAATAAAGAAGTCTGATGTCTCCTGATGCAAGAAAGTTGACTATCAGGACTGAATAAGGTTGCGCCACCCCTGCATGCTGCCATGCCTATCATCATGAACATTATGAACTGATAGTCACATGAACTTGGACGATACCATTATGTGGTGAACTTGGCAAATACCTTTTTCTCTATTGCCATAGCCCCAGAAAGTCAAGAACAGTTTGCCTTCACCTGCGAAGGGTGACAGTGGACATTTCTTGTCCTTCCCTGACTTATCTGCACAGCCCTACCTGTGTCATGGTGTCATGGCTCAAGATTTAGCTATGTGGAAATGACTGCCTGCAGTACACTTGTATCATTACATTGATGATAGAATGCTAACCTCTGTCATATTAAGAACTAGAAGCAGCAGCAACCAGCCTATGAGAAGCTCTCACTGACTGGGGTTGGACAGTCAATGAGGACAAGATCCACGTACCTGGGTAATCTGTCAAATTCTTGAGAGTTGTCTTGTTGGGTAAGATAAAAGTAATGCTGGGGTGGTGTTTAATAAGCTACAGACATACCCAACCTGAGACTAAGAAGCAGCTCCAAACCTATTTGGGACTGCTGGGGTATTGGAGAGTATTCATTCCCCATTTGGCCCCTTGATGTGACCCCTTCACCATCTAGTGTGACAGAGTGCCCAATGGGATTGAACTCTTGAGATAGAAGAGGACTTTAAGGCCACAAAGCAAGTTATAGCACAATCCTAAACATTGCATGTAGTAGATCCAGCCCTCACATTCCTGCCTACAGTGCAGGTGGATGATGCAGGGTTTGGATGGGGCTTGTGGCAGAAGCACGGTTCCTGGAAGGTACTGATAGCTTCTGCTCCCAATTGTGGAAAGGCACGGAAGTGCCGTATTCTCTGATAGATAAGCAAATGGCTGCCATATATGCCGTCCTTCTGGCCTGTGAGTCCATCACTGGCCCTGATACCGTAACCGTGCAGTCCACGTACCCCGTGTATGGGTGGCTGTGGTTCTGGGTGAAGACTCCCTGTATGGGAATTGCAAGACCCTTATACTTACCAAGTAAGGGGCGTACCTCAAACAGCAGGCACAGTTCTCTGCGAGCCCCTGTCAGTTCAACTGCACTCCCTATTGGGACCAGTGCAGTTTCAGGCAGAGCTCCTGGTGGAGACTGCTGAAACGGGAGACTTACCGAGTCCCTATGTAGAGGACCAGGCTCCCATCCTGAGGATGCCTGCTACACAGACGGTCTTTGCCATAGGCAGCTCCTGACATGGGCTGCTGAGTCATTGCAGATGTCCACAGAAACCATTTAGCATGAAACTGGTGCTTGGCAGTACAGCCAGTGGGCGGAGCTTCATGATGTGTGGTTGGTCCTCATGAATGAACTGACCCAATGCACGCCTGCACCAACAGTTGGGCTGTGTATCAAGGTCTAACTCTGTAGCTGCCCTGGTGGGCTGCCCAGGAGTGAATGATAGGTCATCGCCCATGGGGCCAGGGGTTGTGGAAAGACCTCTGGAAGTGAAGTCTTCAGCAGGGGTCCACCATATACCATGTCCCAGCCATTGGTCATTACAGGCCCTGGCCCATGATGCAGCCAATGCACTGGTACAAGTTCACTCCACCCATGTACTGCCAGTTCCAGCAGACATTGGCCCTGGATCCACTGAAAACTGGAGAATGTAGGGCCCATACCATGGAACAGGTAGCAATGCAATGGAGGCTATCGTTGACCTGGGCACAACACAAGTTGCCATGTCATAATGCCACTGGTGTGCTGAGCAGCACCCAGAGAGACAGCAGGTAAAGAGTACCCAGGAGTGGTGCCCTGTGGGTCTATGTCACTCAAGGAATGGCAAGTAGACTAAATAGAGCTTTTACCACAGACTGGGGAACCACTGTGTTCATGGGTGTGGACACGGCCACCGGCTTAGGGTTTGCATGGCCAGTGGCAGCTGCTTATCAAGGCCATACTGTGAACACATTGAAGCACCTCCCAGCCTCCTATGGCTGGCTCTTATTAGTCACCAATGATAGAGGCACTCACTTTACAGGGCAGGAGGCGTAGACCTGGGCCTGCACCAATGATGTGTGATGGCAGTTACGTGTTTTGCCCATAGGCAGCTGGAATGGTAGAATGATTCAACAGCTTGCTGAAAGACAAACTGTGCACCTTGGGCCCAGGCTGTCGCCATTGGTACACTAACCACCCACAGGCTATACGTCTTCTGAATGAGCAGCCTCGGAAAACAGGGTTGTCTCCCTTGACAGGGATGTAGCAGGCTTGCTGCAGGCTATCAAAGTGTGCCCAGGCATGGCTGCTAAAGAGATCTTGCCCCAGGCCTACCAGAGAACTTTGCTCTTGCCGGCCCCAGAACATTTGACAACAGGTAAACAGGCCACCTGGTATGACCCTGGACTATACAGGTAACACAAGAGCATGAATAGCCCTTTTGGAGCCCTGGGGACAGGGCTTACACAATGGGTTGTGGGTAGAACCCTGGGTTTGTATTTAGCCCATGCCCTTGCAAGTGTCACTCCCAATGACTATGGAACATTCATTGCTAGTGAGGAGTTTTGTCCTTAGCTTCTGGTCCATTCCTCTTCTATACCATAATGCTGGTGGAAAATCCCTGGCCTGCTACCTTGGAGAAACTATCTGGTATCACAGGCCAGGGGAGCTCCTCTCCCAGCTACCCTTTTGTCTTAATAGACAAGTGTCCTGTGTCCCCCCAACAAGGACAGGACTTGCCTCTAATGGTCTTTTTGTCTGATCTATCTTATCGCCCAGGTTTGACAATAGAGAACAGTGTCACGTCCTGTTCCCATGTGTTTGTTGTTATCCAATATTTCCTACTGCTAGGTGTGTAATGAACTGCCAAAGTAAGCAGCTGAGGGATTATTGTTGTGGTGCATTACTCCAATCATGGCTGAGTATTGGATGTGGCTGCATACCTGGAACACCACACCTGACTGGGACCAGTGATGATGGGCCACAGAAGCACTACTCTGCTGTAACCATTGCAGTTCTCCACCCATCACAGGCTATCCCATTTGCAGTGAGTGGGGATGGCTGGTGGGGGAACATGTGGAACTGTGGGAACAGGACCCCATTGCATATAGCAAGTGAGATCTCTGCCCAATTGTGTTGTGGGGTGGCTACTTGCCAAGATGTGTACTAACCTACCCTTGCCAACATTTCCAAGGTCTGGGGAATGGATGATGTTATATCAGTACAGAGCCTACTGACTGGCTACCTGTAGGGTATCTCTTGATCTGCAGGCATATGGCTGGCCCTACTTGCTTGCTGATTGGACTGGCCGTTGTACCTGGGACGTCCATATTTAGCTGGACATATATTACCTATTTTGCCCCAATTGCCTCATAATTGGGATTTATGTATATCACCACTGGCGCTGGCAGAAACGGGCAGCATGGTGGTTCTACCCTGATGTTATTCATTCCAATGGTGGGATCCATAGATGAAGACTTGCAGGTAGAAGCTTTAGCCCAGCAACCACCAGACATTGAATGTTACATGTCAGGCTATAACCCTTTTAATAGATAAAACCACGCAAATGCAGAAAGTAGTTCTGCAAAACCATATGGCCCTTGACTTCCTAACTGCTGCCCAGGGTGGCACCTGTGCCCTACTCCACGTAGAATGCTGTCTACATTCCTGATTATGCCAATCAGGCAGGCAGCCCTCCAGGAAATAGATGCTGAAGTCCAAGCCATCCATGCCCTGGAAGAAGACCCCTTGACAACTTGGTGGAATTCCTTGGGGTCCTCCTAGCAGTGGCAGTAGCCCACCCAGCCCTTGTAATCCTATAGCCTGGTAGTGTTTTGTTGTTCTTTATATTTTTGTTGTGGATTATGGCCCAAGGTAGTGCCCCCCAGGCAGATCCTGCAACGCAACCCTGTAGAGGTGGAGTGCGGACCACAGGTCTGGCTTTTCCCAGGTCTGGCTATGATCCAGACTCACAGCTAGGAATAGGACCCAGATTTAGAATGTTACATTACTGTAGTAGACTGCCTGCACCTAACATATGTAAGCATGATTCAGCTTATTTCAAACATGTGTGACAGAATGCCACTGTTGTTCTCTGACATATATAAAGCCCATGTGGTCCCCTAATGGAGCAGAAGTGTGCTACCCACAATACAGTTGGTGCCTACCATTTCCTTCTCATGTCAGCCCCTGTGGGTTCTTTCAACTGGGTGTCTCACCACCGAAACCTTCCCTTCTCAATAAGCTTGGTGCTGACTTCCTTAAGTTTAGTACCTATATCTTCTTTTATGTAGTTTATGTTTCAGTTCTTATATTTAGTTTTTTGATCTATTTTGATTTAATATTTGTACACGGTGACAAATAGTCCAGTTTCATTCTTTTGCATTTTGATTTTCAGTTTTCATGAAAATCTTATGGTGATTACCAGAGGGGAAGGGAGTGGAGAGAGTAGAAGAGGGTAAAGAGGGTCAAATTTTTGGTGAAGAAAGGAGACTTGACTTTGGGTGGTGAAAACAATGCAATATACAGATAATGTGTTATAGAATTGTACACTTGAAACTTTTAAATTTTTTATTGAAAGATCTCAATAAATTGAATAAAAGTAATACAAATCATAAAAATATAAGCTACCTGCTAACATAAAAATTAATCTCAATATGATATATATACCAGTTAATATAAAAATGGGTTATATTTTCTTCTATCAAAATAACAATTAAAGAAAAATATACATTATCTTGGTGAGTATTCAGGGAAACAGGCTCTGTTAGTTGAATTATAAATTGGTACCTTTCAGAAAGGCACTTTTTTCAGCAATGATATTTCTAGAAACATATCCTAGATTAATTATAGTGCTTAGGGTTCTTCTGTAAAGCTTATCCTCAAGGGATAAAACTTGACATTCCTTTTAGCGACATGAGTCTATGATGAAGTCCTGACATATTGGTATGGATGAGTTTGAATATTTGCGCTTTAAAAGAGAATCAGAGACAAGTCAGTGCTCCACCAAAAGTCCAAAATGTGTGATTTTAAATACTTTAGCAACATGTACTTTTTCTGACACCCCTCAAATCATACATTCATCAACAGCAAGTATTAATTAAGTGATGTGATATGTTAGACACTGAATATGCAGGTAGACACAAACTTTGAGTAAAACTAATGTAATAAGGAGAAACAAGCCTTAGATCTTTAAAGAGAAATAGTCAGTTTTGTATTTATGTGATATTCTGAGTCTCAGCAAGAAAAACCAGAGTAACTGATACTAGAAGTCACCTGTTTGCTTGAAAATTACAAGAGCCAGGTGCTATCAGTATGCATCATGTGTACTAACATATGTGAAATGTTAATCTGACACAATTCTGGATGATAACAGCAAGAGTAAATATTTAGTGAATACTTATTATATTTTAACTTCACACATAGAGATGTGTGGGAGTTCGTGTTTCTGTGTGTGTTGAGAGAGAGAGAGAAAGAGAGAGACAGAGAGACAGAGAGAGAGACAGAGAGAGAGAGAGAGAGAGAGAGAGAAGAGAGAGAGAGAGAGAGAGAGGAGGAGAGAGAGATAGACATAGGTAGTGAGATAGGGTGAGTAGGGTGAGCCAGAAAACAAGTCAGGGAGAGACATAGACAAAGGCACCATGGAACAAAGGAAATAAGAAAAAAGAGGCATGGAAACAAACTGTTAGAAATCAGAGAAATACACATTAAAATAACGAAACACTTATTTCTAGTCTTTTCAAATTAGGCAAGATTTTTTAAAGCAAAAAGTAAAATCATGATAAAACTGTTGACATAATCCAAATTGGTATACTCTGACATCTTTAATGCCACATTAGAGATTTTCTTAAGGCTATATGACAAAATAGTCTCTAATGTCAAGTGAGAGCAAAAAAAAAAAGTGTCTGTTGGACTGTATCGCTAAGATATAGACATGATTAAGAATTATGTGCTGCATTTTGAGACTACCCAAAATGTGAAAACAACCACATATTGTGTTATCATGTAAAGACCATACAATTTGGAGGCAGATAACCTGAGTCTGAATCCTTACTGGCTCTCTAATTTGGTTTACTTCACTTAACTTCTCTGAGTTTATTTTCTAATTAGAAAAATGGGGATAATAACAATATCTATCTCTAACAACCATAACAAAGTTTAAATAAGTTTATGAATGAGCCATTTGTAAAAGGCAAAATCACTATAAAATGTTATCTTTAGAGAGAATTTTTACGTTAAATAACATAATAAAAAATAGCATTTTTTTAGCTCTGCATCTTAGATAACTAATTAAGGATACAAAACAGATTTAGCTATAAGGATGCTCATCACAATAACAAATTATTATTGTCAACTTAAATGATGCTATAAACTGCTATCTACACAATTAAGTGAATAAATATTGTCTGGACATTTAAAATGGTGTTGGAAAAATTAAAAAAAAACATAAAATAAATGAAATGGTATCATAGATGGTTATTTACACAAGATATTCATAATAAACTGTTAATTAAGATTAGTAGATATGAATATTAATATTATATTTCAAATTTTAATGATTTTCATGGATGCACTGATAGCAAAATTATGAATGGTTTATATTTTCTTTCATTCTTCCTCCTTTTTTTTTTCTTTCTCCTTTTCTCCCTTTCTTCTTTCTTTCTTCCTTCCTTCTTTCTTCCTTCCTTCCTTCCTTCCTTCCTTCCTTCCTTCCTTCCTTCCTTTCTTATTCTTGCTTGCTTATTTTCTTGCTTACTTGCAGTCTTTTTGCTGTCTTCCTTTCTGCTCATTTTATTCTAAAAATATTTTCCAATGGAGCATAAATATTTCTTTGAACATTGGAAATAAAAACTGTTTTAAGAAGAAAGAAAGTAATCCTACTAGAGAAAATAGATTTAAAAAAAAAGAAACTTTGAATAATGATCATACTGAAGAAGATACTTGAAAACTTATAATCACATCTCTCTCTTCAAAGCTTAAGACCTGTTCATTAAAAGAATGTTCTGCTTACTAGCCTAATCAGGGCAGCTTGTAAAAAGAAATATTCTCTCAAATGATCCTTTCTACCCTTTTCACACATAATTTTAATAAATAGTTTATCTCAAGGCTGGAATGAAACTGGAAAATAGTCCTTCACCAACCTATTGCATAGTCTAAAAATAAGTTAAGGAACTTCTCTATTTTTTTTTTTATATTTCTGACAAATACTAAGAGTAAACTTAGATTTGTTGGCATAATTTTGACAGTGGCTAGAAAGCATTAGGCATCAGTAAAAGTTTTTTACCTAAAAGACATTTGGTATGAAGTCTCCCTCTCCTCATCCATACCCAAAGTGAAAATTTGCATTTACTTTCAGATGCGAAGCCAATCATGAATGATGCTGCATTTTCACATTATCAGGTCTCCATGTATCTTCTCTGCTGCGTGCTTTGCTCAATATTAAAACACAAAATGCACAAGTTCTTCCAAAGTCCTAAAGTAGACTCTCACCATTGTTTGGGAGTCTACATATCGAAGATAACAAGGACAACATCCCAGGACACTGGAATTTGAGCCCAGTCCATATATATATGTGAAAGATGAATATTTAGGGCATAGAATTCTCCTACATTCTTATAGCATGTATAAATGTTGAGTTTTATGAAATAAGACTATATAAACATATTATATTTATAATTTTATATTTGTAAACTAAATATACAAATATTGAATCATTAAGTTGTATACCTGAAACTAATATAAGCTATACATTATAACTAATGTAAGCTATACATCAATTGTATATGAATTAAAAAAGAAACTCAACAAACTAGGAATAGAAAGGAACTCTTCAACATGATAAAGAGCTTTGATAATACATCTATAGATAATATTACAATTAATGGTAAAAAACTGAAAGCTTTCTTTAAGTTCAAAAAAGAAGTGTGTCCACTTTTGCTACTCTTATTCAACATTGTACTGGAAGTTTTACCTAGAAAAGTTATACAAGAAAAGTATATAAATCATCTAAATTGGAAAGGAGGAATTGAAACTATATTTGCAGATGACATGTTTTTATATATAGAAAATTATTTTTAAAATCTATTTTAAAGCCCTATCAGAGTTATTAAATTAATTTACCAAAGTTACAGGATACA